>JAYDZE010523995.1:0-15338 GCA_034509125.1 Monilaria moniliformis
CTCGACGGGAACAACTTCCCGATATGGTCACGGCTCATGAAGATTGCCATAGGGAGCCGAGGGAAGTCCGGACATATCACGGGAACCACCAAACAGCCCAAACCAGAGGATCCCACTTATCCACAGTGGGAAGAATCAGATTTTACAGTGCTCTCATGGTTAATCCAGAATATGGAGACAAAGCTCATGATCAATTTCGCCCAACACCAAACCGCCAAAGCCGTATGGGACAGTCTCATGGTCACCTTCGGCAGTAGTACCGACCCCTTCCAAGTGTATGATCTGGAAGTAAAAGCCAATAAAGTTAACCAAGGAACGCAAACATTGGAGGAATATTGGAGCGAGCTCCAAGGTTTGTGGATCAACATTGACCGAAGGCAACCAAATCCCATCGCTTGCTGCGACGAAGGGATCAACACCTACAGGAAACTAATCGAAACCCGAAGGCTGTATCAGTTTCTTTCGGGGCTAAATGACCAGTTTGACGGGATAAGGCGCGATGTGCTCAAGGACGGAACCAATCCCTCAGCGGAGTCGGCTTATTCTCGGGTCAAACGGGAAGCCGCCCGGATTCAGATCCTGAAACCGGCAACTAAGCCCGCCGACTCCAACTCATCATCGGGAGGCATCGGATGCGGCTTCGGAGCCCAATATGAAACACAAACCAGAACGGCCCCCTCTCCCCAACACAGACCGCCGCACAAGGGTCCACCACCACCGCGCACCGGCCATCCCTCAAACCGACCAAAAATTGACAAATCCAAGCTTTTTTGCACACATTGCGGTATGACAAAGCATACCAAAGATATGTGTTTTCAGTTGGTGGGCTATCCGGAGTGGTGGGAGGACAATCACAAGGCTAACCGGACGGCGGCAAGAGGCAAGGCGGCAGTAGGAGTGGAAGGGGGAGAGATGGCCGACGCCGCCCTGATGGGCAGCCAAGCGGCCGCCTACACCAGAGGCGGCAGTATCGGGCGGACGGCAGAACCAGAGGCGGCGGAAAATCGAAGGGGGAATGGAGCAGATGGTGAATGGGATGCGGCTAGGGCTCACATGGCCGATTATCAAGGTAAAGGGCTTGGTTTGCAACCAAGCCCTTACACTCTTCCTCCTTTTCGAAATATACCCCATCACCCTTCTACTTCATACTTTGAATCCCAAAGTCTTTCATATTCGCAGAATATACCCCATGTTCCCCCTGATTTGCGATATGAACCCCAATCTCATGAAAATATGCGGTCTACCCCCTCTATTATATGTACAAATAAATTTCAGCCCTTAGCCAATATTTCCGATGATTCTGTTGCTTGTCAAATTCAAAATTTTTGTGATAACAAGGAGAAAGGGTGGATTTTTGATTGTGGGGCCACGGATACCATGACTTATGATCGGTCGGACCTTTTGACTTTATCTAAATCTGTGCGCTCTCACGTTCAAACAGCTAGCGGGGAGCTAGCCCCAGTTATAGGAGCGGGCACTATTCAGATTTCCCCTACTCTCAAAATCTCAAATTGCCTCTATGTTCCGTCCCTGTCACACAAGCTTATGTCAATTAGCCACGTGACCAAAGAGCTCAACTGCACCTTACTAATGCATCCCCGTTTTTGCTTCTTACAGGATATCAGGACGGGAGCGATCATTGGGCGTGGCACTGAGCGACGTGGACTCTACTTTGTGGATGAGATAGCTCAACAAGGCAGTGTGATGTTGGCTCACGGGACTGCAAACCGGGAGGCATGGTTATGGCACCGGCGATTAGGACATCCGTCTAGTGGTTATCTCAATATTCTTTTTCCTCATTTAGTTAAAAAACAGAACCTTAGTTGTGATATTTGTGTTTTGGCTAAAAGCCACAGACAGAGTTTTAAACCTTCTGACACCCGTATGCAAACTTTGTTTTCATTAGTTCACTCTGATGTTTGGGGCCCTTCACCCGTAACAGGGGGAAGTGGTTTTCGATATTTTCTCCTATTTATTGATGATTGCACACGTATGACTTGGGTGTATTTTTTAAAGCATAAATCTGAGGTTTTTTCTAAGTTTACCCATTTTTTCAACATGGTGCATACCCAATTTCAGACGAAAATAAAAATTCTTCGATCTGACAATGGAGGAGAATTTGTCAATTCCTCTATGAAACAGTTTTTTACCGACAATGGCCTTGTTCATCAAACTACTTGCCCATATACTCCTGAGCAAAATGGCGTGTCTGAGAGAAAAAACAGAATTATTCTCGAAATGACACGCGCACTCCTTCTTGATTCCAAAGTCCCTCAATCCTTTTGGCCAGAAGCAGTTGCCACTGCTGTCTACCTCCTAAACCGGCTTCCCACTCGAACCCTTCACCTTAAAACTCCACTCCACCATCTTTCCACTTTGACAAAAATGCCCTCCGCCTTATCTCTTCCACCCCGTGTGTTTGGTTGCTCAGTGTTTGTCCATATTCCAAAACACGAACGCACCAAATTCTCTCCTTGTGCAGTCAAATGTGTCTTTGTCGGGTACGGGATTAATCAAAAGGGATACCGCTGCTATGACCCTAAAACCCGTCAAGTCCTAACTACTATGAATTGTGATTTTTTAGAAACTGAGTTCTTTTATCATACCCAACTTAGTGGTCAGGGGGAGAGTGAAACCAGGGACACACTCAGTTGGCTAAATTGGGTACCTATGCCTGACCAGAATCCCACAGTAGTCCCACAAGAGCCAATTAACACTGCCGCTGAGATCGTCTTCAACACACCTATACAGTCTACAGAGCACAGTGCTACCCCTTCGCATTTCCCACTGATATCCGAGGTAAGGCAATCTGATACTGATACTACTTACATTCTTGAGGTTCCTAATGATAATATATCAGACTCAGAAGAACAGGACACAACCATAGATGGTGATACTGGACAATATGTCCTCCCTCCAAGAAGTAACCGAGGCATCCCTCCAAGGCGGTATACTCCTGAGAGAGTTGGAAGAGGGGCAAGGTACTCAACAACAAATATTGCCTATGGGAACCTTTCAAAAATGGCCCGAGCTTTTGAGACAGCACTGTATGAAGGAGAAGAAATTCCACACACTGTGGAGCAAGCAATTAAGGTTAAACACTGGCGGGAAGCAATGGAGGTAGAGATGAAGGCATTGGCTAGGAATCATACATGGGAGAAGTGTCCACTTCCGGAAGGAAAGAGACCCGTAGGATGCCGATGGGTCTTTACCATAAAGAGGCGACCCGATGGAACAATTGAAAGATACAAAGCCCGGTTGGTTGCAAAAGGCTACACCCAAACCTACGGGATAGACTACGCTGAAACGTTTTCGCCCGTAGCAAAAATGAACACAGTCAGAGTTTTACTGTCGATAGCAGCAAATAAAGATTGGCCGCTTCATCAGTTTGACGTGACAAACGCATTCCTTCACGGTGAATTGGAAAAAGAAGTCTACATGGAAGTTCCCCCAGGTTTTTCTTCTGAATTTGGAAAAAAGGAAGTTTGCCGCCTTAAGAGAACCCTATATGGACTGAAACAGTCCCCTAGGGCTTGGTTTGGAAGATTCACTGAGGCAATGAAGAAATATGGGTATCGACAGAGTAATGCAGATCACACTTTGTTCTTGAAGAAACGAGATGGCCGTATCACATGTTTGATCATTTATGTGGATGATATGATCATCACAGGGGATGACTCAGAAGAAATCGAGAGATTGAAGAAAAATCTGTCTACAGAATTTGAGATGAAAAATTTGGGGGCCTTGAAATATTTCCTTGGTGTAGATGTTCTTAGGTCCAAACAAGGAATCTTCATCAATCAGAAGAAGTATATTTTGGACCTTTTAGCTGAAACTGGGATGGTAGATTGTAAACCGGCAGAAACCCCTATCTGTCAAAACCATGGATTGAAGATAGTGGATGGAGCTAAGGTAACCGATCGGGGAAGATATCAGCGACTGGTAGGGAAATTAATTTACCTGGCACATACCAGACCTGATATTGCATATGCAGTGGGAATAGTCAGCCAATTTATGCATGCCCCACAAGCAGATCATTATGAAGCTGTGCTGAGAATTGTGAGATATTTGAAGGGAACGTTCAGCCATGGGATTATGTTCAAAAGGAATGGTCATGTACAGATTCATGGTTATACAGATGCAGACTGGGCCGGAAACCCAGTCGACAGGAGGTCTACTTCCGGTTATCTCACATTTGTTGGAGGAAACCTAGTTACCTGGAGAAGCAAAAAGCAGAAAGTTGTAGCTCTATCCAACGCTGAGGCAGAATTTAGAGGAATCAAGAGTGGACTGACAGAAATTTTGTGGCTAAGGAAGTTGATGGGAGAACTGGGATTTGAACCAACACGGACGTGCCAACTGTTTTGTGACAATAAGGCAGCGATCAGCATCTCGGAGAACCCGGTACAACATGACCGGACCAAACATGTTGAAGTAGACAGACATTTCATCAAAGAAAAGATTGAAGATGGAATTGTGGAACTTCCTTTTGTCCGTTCTGAAGATCAGTTAGCAGATATTCTGACTAAAGCAGTAAGTTCGAAGAACTTCACCACTGTGCTAAGCAAGTTAAGTATCGGAAACCCCTTTACTTAACTTGAGGGGGAGTGTTAGCTATGGAAAGAAGATTTGGTGATAGCTATGGAAAGAAGATTTGGTGTTAGCTATGGAAAGGAGATTTCAATTACAATTAAACAAAATCATATCTTTGTATTTCTAGCTTGATATTTATTTCCATAATAGTCTAGATCAATTCCTTTAAGGGAAGCATTTGTAATACAGGGGTTCATACGAAAATATACAATGAATATACAAATTTTCTCTCTATTTGTCTTCAACCTCCACCATTGCAAATGGCAACCCACCCTTATGCTTAGAAATCACTGACTTCTGCATCGTATTGCCCCATTCTGACACCGTAAGAAGGTGGATTCACCGTCACTCAGCGTTACCATGTGACCGACGATCCTTATGACAAGTTAGCAGAGAATGAGCAACTCATGAATCAAATTTGTGGTAGGCTCAAGACAATAATAATATGCACAACTTGAGATAAATTGGAGCTAAGTTTTCTCAACTCGAGACTAAGAGTTAGAGAGTTGAGAGTTAAGAGAAAAGAAATGATAGAGATTTGGAGATTGGAGATTGGATTGTGAGTGTGTATGATTTGAGAATGAGGGGTGTATTTATAGATGAAAATTGAGTGAAATTATATATATAAAAAATTCATGTAAACCCACTGGTTTTCTGCAGAAAATACGATTTTCTACTGGTAAACTGTCAATTTTTCTGCCGAAAACCGTCAATTTTTCTCTGAAAAGATGTCATATGCCTGCCACTAAGAAACCGACGATTAACCATTATAACAGGCGATTAACCGTTATAACTGGCGGTTAACCACCAGGTACAGTTCCAATATATGTGGAATTGGAACCGAATCGGTACGTTGGTTCTGATTGAACCGGCAAGCGTTGATTACGGTTCGAAAATCTGAACCGTCGGTCCAGTTAAAACCAGATATCACTAATTGCATCCTAAGATATTCGGAACTCATTAATTGTGAATGCGTGAAATTACGTTTTTACCCTGTAGGGTAAAAAATTATCGAATATGGTGATATATAGAATCCGTGTGGTACATTTTCGGTAGATTTGTGTCGTGGATTTTCAACCTATCAATGGTATAGATAGGTTCTGAGTTTTTACTCTAGCATTGTTTATATTTTACTACCACTTTCTTCCCTTTTCTTTCTTTATTTATATATATCTTAGGTCTACTGACACATTCAATTAAAACTTACGCAAATTAACTTTAATTTTTAAAATAGTTGCAGTTTCTGGCTTTGTGCATCTTTTTATTAGTTCTATCTTTGGATGTGTTTTTTCATGTGTAGGATTTATTCGAAGTTATGATTTGGTCTATTATTGCCATCTAAAGTTGCAGAAAGATTATCCATCGCATAAGAGAATCGTAGCAAGATTTTGAATACAGATGCAAGGAAGCATCTAATCCGGTAATTCACAAAATACTAAAAAAAGAAGGCAAATAGAATCCATTGATTAATATTAACAAAATATCGAGAGAAAAAACAAATAAAAATGAAATTTGGTTAATTCTCTATTAAATACCAGAAGAACACTCGAAAGTAAATCTTAATTTTTTATTTATCAAAATTCAGCATCATAATATATATAAAAGTCTAAAACTAAAAATATAAATTAATAAAAGAATATAATAATTAGAAACAAAAAAATTAGTAAATTATATACTCCTAATCATTCACCATCACTTATTTATTTTTATTTTTTGCAATTTGTTGAACACATACAAAATTGATACTTCAAATATTTTTTTAAAGAGAATTACACGTGATTTATATATATATATATGTATACTATCAATTGAAACATTACACCACATGCATGTGAGATCATTTATCCCACAATACAAGGTGTATGTATGTGAGAACTAAACAATACTGTATACGTGCGAGATCATTATGTCACCATATAAGCTGATAAATAAATTACACTGTCTATGTGTGGGATCACTAAACCACCACATAAGTTAGGAAATAAACTACACCTCATATAAGCGAGACTATACCACTGTCACATAAGGTGAAAAATGCATTACATTATATGTAGGTAAAATTGAATCCAAAACTTTTATATTTAGTACTTGAAATATGACTATTGACACCTTGAACAAATTATATAGGCGTACAAGTTTAAAAAATTTATTTCCTTAAAAAAATTCCGTAATTCGAAAAGTAACCTTCAGATATAATACATCCTTATCCATAAAAATAAAGAAATATTCAATATCGGATATCTTTTTGGCTCTTTGGTAAATTTCGGATCTAAATAATCGGTAAACCATATGCGTTAAATTATAGAGAATCCAAACAAATCTATGATTGATTTATTACCAGTCTCATCTCAGCCTCCGGACTCCTCAAAGTAGACTGCCAACTCAACGTTACTCCCCACGTACAAATTCCATTCCGCAAACCGCCAAAACTACCACCTTTCACCAATCATCTACCGGATTCTCTCCGCTTCCCGCCGCCCTCACCACCGGGAACGGTAATTAATACTCCCTCTCTCTCTTTCTCTCTCCCCCTCCTTTTTATGTATCTCAGTGATTTTGCTAAGAATTTGGATCACAACAGTGATCTTTTGGTGGCGATTAAATCAATATCATTCGCATTGCTAGTGCATAATTCGTGCGCAGAAATATCAGTTCTACCTCCGCCGTGCCTCTAATCGAACTGCATTTAATAATCATTAATTTTTTTTCTGATTTGGACTTTATGAATTTCAGCGTTGACGGGTCAGTTTAGTGTTAAATGGAAGCTTCCGTGTATACCGTCAACACAAAATCGTGTTTGGGCCTCCACAGCCGCAGGATTTTGCCGAGACCAGCAATTAGAATAGGATGCAGTCTTCGCGCGACGAAGATGAATAACGCTTTGAGGCCTACCTACGGTTCGACTTCAATGTGGAGAGCGGGAGGTAGTATTCAGAGTTTGTTCGGATCATCGACCAAGACTAGATTAGTCAGAGCTCAAGCTTCTGGTTCGTTTTTTTCGGCTGATTTCATGTGTATAGCTCTTTTTCTAACAATTGTAAGCAGTAGAGAATGTTGCTATTGTATAAGACGCAGTGGAGGATTCTAACATTCTTGTAGATACCTTAAATTAGGGAATGCCAATATGGATAAGTGATACTATTTTTGTTGGTTTCTTAGTGCTTTCTAACTATAACAATCAGCATCTGTGCAGGAGATATTGAGAATGTTGCTCCTGCGAATATCCCAGTGACATCCTCTGGATCCGTGTTGCCATATGTTGGTGTTGCTTGTCTTGGAGCGTTTCTATTTGGATATCATCTAGGGTATGTTCTTTTGTTAGCTGATGATTGTCTGAGTTCAACGGATGACTAAATGCATGATTCTTGCATTCATAATAATTGAGCTAGATATAATTTGTATTACTTTTGAGTTAGATTTTCTGAAGCTTATTTGTTTCATTCTATTGTCACACTTATCTTCAGAGTGGTTAATGGAGCTCTCGAGTACCTTGCTAAGGATCTTGGAATCGCAGAGAACACGGTGCTGCAAGGCAAGTTGTTTTTGAGCTCCTCTTTTACTTATGAGGTCCATTTGATACTTAATAAAGGGTAAGAAAGGCAATCAGATACAAAATATAATTTTTTAGCCACACCTAATTTCAGTAAATGTTAAATGATAAAGAGCCAGAAAGAATATAGCAAAGAATCTGATTTATCTCCCGCTTATAAGAAAATAGAAATATAGAAAGGATGTGTGTGCTTAATCTTGTTTCTCAAATATCTAAACTTCACTTACTGGCATCTGAAGTACCTATATCATCGACTCCTTCTGCTTGAAAAAGACTTTCTTCCTAACTGTGCTGGAAAGACCTTCTCTGTGGCTCTCTAACCCATCCTCCTTCATGCATCCTACAGATTAGACCCTTAAGTTGAAGTATCTAAATCAGATTTTATTGATAACTCCTTCGTGGTTCGGGGTTGGTTCACTATTGATGCAGTATATGTTTTATTTTGTTTGGGAACAATTACTCACTCACTTTCAGTATATAGTTCTATTTTTTCTTGTTTGGTGAGTTACTATTGGTGGGCATGGATTCTATGTTATTATATGAACCAATTATTTGTGTCTGTTGTTTTCTTGTAGGCTGGGTTGTTAGCACACTTCTCGCTGGGGCCACAGTTGGTTCGTTTACTGGTGGTTCATTGGCAGATAAGTTTGGGCGAACAAAGACTTTTATTTTGGATGCAGTTCCACTTGCTGTAGGAGCATTTCTCTGGTACATACTTTTACCTGGGGGACACGATTTCTTAATATTTTTGGGTGGGGGTTGGGGAAACGAGGCCTAAAATTTCTTCTCATGTCAGTGCCACCGCCCAGAATATAGAGATAATGATAATAGGCCGGTTACTTGCTGGCATTGGAATTGGTGTTTCTTCTGCAATTGTGCCACTTTACATCTCTGAGGTAACGATTTCTCTTAATTATTTATACTAGATATTACTACATCCCTAACACTCTTTCTGTTGCCAGATCTCACCGACTGAAATCCGAGGTACACTTGGATCTGTCAACCAGCTATTTATATGTATTGGGATTCTTGCAGCGTTGGTAGCTGGTCTACCTTTGGCTGGGAATCCTCTCTGGTAATTCCTCCTTCCCGAATTCACTCTTAGCAGGAAATAGGACTTAATGCTTGACTCGAATAATTTGAGTTAGTGAATACATTTGAGTACAGGTTTCTTCCATGGAGTCAAAAATAATTTTGCAATTTGCAAATGAATCTGAATTTGATTTCCTTGACTTTCTTTCTTTTAGTTCATTAATGGTAGCTTACATTAAAAAAAAGAAAAGAAATATCAAAGACAATAACAGTGAACTATACACACTTTTTGTCATTTTGAATATTACCACTAATTTTGGCACCATTAACTTATGGTCTTTTATTTATGATTTGCTTGTTTATCTGAAACAACAAGATGTATTATGATCTCTTTATTTGTCTAACACTTTTTAGGGGATAATAAGAGAAGTTCAGTAAGATACAATAAAATTCCATGCAAGGCATCTTATATTGCCTGCTATGTATAACGAGGCTTCAAGACTGACCGAAAGAGCATTAATTTCCATAACTTTTCATTTAAAAATGAGATAAGATACTTACTGTCATTATATGCAGATGGTTTTATTTTATTGACCTGGATAGCATCAATCTACCCAATATACATCTGTAGCAATTTTGAGTAATAAAGTGAAGTTAGTTGCAATACTTAATTTTCTATAGCGTCTTGTTTCTGGTATCAGCTCCTTTACTTTGATAGAGGCAATTGGAATTCTCTAGCTGTCTTGACTTTATCTGCAAGGATGGGGTCGGGTCCTGTGTTTGTTTTCAGTACCCTCATATTGTATTCCAATTCATAAGCAGCCCGAGAATATGTCTGGACATAAAAGCCCAACTGAAATAATTCTAGAATTGGTGTGAAATAGATGAGCATTTACTGGTCTAGAAGATGACAATTTTGAAGGAATTTTACTGTCTTATTTTTCTTCATTTGTGAACTTTATTGCTATTTATAAGTGTGATATGATTTTAATCTTTCAAACATTCTAGGTTTATTTACATGAAGAAGATTATCCTCATACATTTTGACTGATTGTCTTGTCCTCTCTCCCTTGCTCTCTCTCTTATTAGGTGGAGATCAATGTTTGGTGTTGCACTTATCCCATCTGTCTTACTAGCACTTGGGATGGCATTTTCTCCTGAAAGTCCACGTTGGCTTTATCAGGTTTCATTACTTGATTGCAACCTCCATGATTTCTTGGCTGCATGATTTTGTCATAGTTTGATAGATAGTGCTAAATGAGGCGCGGTTTGTATTTGCAGCAAGGAAGAATATCTGATGCCGAAGTATCTATTAAAAGGCTATTTGGGAAAGAAAGAGTTGCTGAGGTTATGAGGGATTTGGATGCAGCAGGAAAGGGTTCCACAGAACCGGAAGCGGGCTGGTTTGATCTTTTCAGCAGCCGTTACTGGAAAAGTACACCTTCTATTATTAAATTGTTCGCTTTGACCTCACCTAAATTTAGTAAATATGGTTCCGATTCATAAATACAGTTTATGGATATTGCTGCTCTCTTTCTTGTTGTCCCTGTTACTGATTGCACTCTGAATAGTGGAAACCTGAGTACAATCTCTTGGGTTTGCCGGAAATTAAAATTCTTTTACATTTTTCTGCAGTTGTTAGTGTAGGTGCGGCTCTCTTCTTATTCCAGCAGCTTGCTGGGATAAATGCTGTTGTTTATTATTCAACTTCAGTATTCCGCAGTGCTGGAATTACATCAGACGTTGCTGCCAGCGCTCTGGTTGGGGCCGCAAATGTAATTGGTTAGTCTTGGCATTGGAAATTGTAAAAAAGTTGTGGGGTGTAGTGGTGCAAGTCTTTTTCCTTATTGGGTTTATCTTCTTCTAGGCACAACTATTGCATCCTCGTTGATGGACAAGCAAGGACGCAAGAGCCTTCTTCTTACAAGCTTTTCTGGAATGGTATGATTTAGTTTGTAGGACTCGGAATAATGAACCTTTGCTGAGTTTTATGATCAAAGTTACTAAAAAAAATAAGCAAAAGAAAATGAAAGGAAATGAAGTTAGGGAGAAAGACACATGCTCCTTGTTTTCTGTAACCACCCCGGGCCCATGGGGTGGGGCCCCAATTGTAATACAAGGCACAATGGGCTTTGCTAACAACTACTTAGCCCCCATTCTTTCTTTGTCAAAAATGGTTAACTAAGTTGCTAAAAAAGTGTATTGTACCCTTTCATATAAAAAACGTTGAAAGCGTGTATCAAGGGTACAATTGACTTCTCTAACAACTTGGGTAACTGTTTTGGTGGAACTAGGTGCGAAGTACTGGCTAGTGTTACTGCTAGGTCACTGTATTGCTGTGGGCCGGTGCCCCATTGGGCCCGAGGCATTGCCATCTTGTTATCCTTAATTTTCTCGAGTTATTTCATGATGCTTGTGTTCTTTGTTCGATCCAATAATGACAGCAAAAACTTGGAGAAATCTGAAATTTTCTTGAATTGCACTCTATCGAAGTTCTTACTGGCAGTTGTATATTTTATAGGGTTCTCGTTAGATTCATCATGTTCTTTCCTTTCTCATCTTATCTCTAATGCTTAATTCCATGAATGGGTTTTTTGGGCCAGAAATTCAGGGTATCAATATTTTTTTTTCTTTTCCCATAACCATATTATCATTAGAGTTTAGGTGCCATATTATTTGCCAAATAGTTTCATACTTTTTCCACATGTCATATTAAAAGATGACCTGCTTTAGATTGCTGGCTTCAGTTTGCTACATATAAAAGCCTACGTCTACCTCCACCTGAAACTTGAACATCCAGAAACTCCCATGGTAGCATGAACTTGTCTTTTTGTGCAAAAGAGCAAGTAAATGTTTTGAATATATAGTCTCTATTTTTCCTGCCCAAGTTATTTGCCTTGTTTTGAGTTATTATTATTTTCTTATTAGTTCTCCATTTTCTCTTTGAAAGGCTGCTTCGATGTTGTTGCTTTCTTTGAGTTTTACTTGGAAGGCCCTGGCTCCATATTCAGGAACACTTGCTGTTCTTGGGACTGTTCTGTAAGTGATGTTTGCTGGCAGCTCATGTTTATTGTATTTGTTGAACTGATAATACTGTGTCGTAAACAACATGTTTCTGTTTGTCAAACAGCTACGTATTATCTTTCTCGCTCGGTGCTGGTCCTGTGCCTGCTCTTCTACTTCCAGAAATCTTTTCATCTCGAATCAGAGCTAAAGCTGTGGCATTATCTTTGGGCATGCATTGGGTAAGCAAAATTTTGAGTAAATGCTGTTCCTTTTATTTTTCACATGCTTCATTTTCACATAGTAGCCTCTGCTTTCCATAAGTCTGAATAAATTACTTGGTTAAGAATAGGACTGCTACGACATATAAGTAGAGTTTCATTGAGTATTGTGGGCGAGCACCATAGCATGCTCTGTTGCACCTGTAATCGATTTGGATGCCTTATCTACTGTTTGAATTTGACCAAACAAGCACTTTGTTGATATTTCGTAGTACTACAAAGATCCAGGTTAGATAGATTAAATGACCCAACAGTAATTCAAGCATATTTTGACCTAATATATGTATTTTCTTATTGGATGATCTAAATGTTAGATAGATTAATCAAGTTAGGAGGTGTAGATATATCCTCTTAGAAGTTGCTTCTCCCGTTCTACAAATCATATGCTAGAACATCCAACAAGATGGGTACTGTGCGATCTAAAATAAATATTATGACCCTGTGAACGTTTGAGATAGTTTAAGACATAAGATAAACACACTAGATGATGATAATGAGGCTCACCTGAGGAAATGCTGAAAGAAGAACGCATTATGTAGGTTTGGATAAAATGGAATTTTATTCAATACTCTCCATAGTTTTTGCGGGAGTAGCAAATTATGAGTTGTGTATGCCTGATTGTCGTTATTAGACTGCGGCATGTTAAGCACCTCATGAGGCTTTTTCACATTTAAAATACCTAGGCCAACTTGAATTAGTTGTATACTTGTATCATGGCATATGTTAAGTATACTGCATATTCTGTATGTTTGAGAAGATAGGAAGTAGAGTCACTGGTAATAATGTTCTTAAACATGTAAAGTAGATTTGGGTTGGGCTCTGAAGAAAAGTCCTTATAACATATCTTAATGAGAGTAATAGTGCCCAACCTTGCTGCTTGCGTCACACACAAAATAGTGTCGAGTCGATATCTACTTTGTAGGACTCAGCTTGTGTTTTATTATATAATTTATGGGAGTATTGATCTCTATTGATGAAACAAATTCTTGATATTGTCCCATGATTCATCCATATGCTATACTGCAACAAAATCTGAGTTTTATGCAGTCTGTTATTTGATCACTTGGGATTTATCTGTTCCATGTTATAAAACCACATTTCCCACCTTGAACAGATATCCAATTTTGTGATTGGCCTCTACTTCTTGAGCGTCGTAACTAAGTTTGGAATCAGCACGGTGTACCTGGGATTCGCTTCTGTGTGTATCCTTGCAGTTATATACATATCAGGCAACGTCGTGGAGACAAAAGGGCGCTCCTTGGAGGAAATAGAACGTGCTTTAAGTCCAGCTGTTTGAGACATTTTTTGTAGCATCCGAACTTTTTGGTTGTAGTTAGTTATTTTGTTTTTATGCCAACTCCATCTGGGTACATCATGAAAATAGAGGGGTTTGATGTACATGGACAGATTTGTTCACTTACATTTTGAATAATATTATGCTAATTTAATCACAGTCAATTTCGTTTTCATTTTTTGGTAATGAGATACCTTAATAAATCATATATTCTCAAAATCCACGTGGCAGATGCAGGTTGTAAATCTAAATAGTAGATTTACAAGAAAGCAATCAGTCTCTATTCTCTAAGGCCCTGTTTGATACTATATATAAAGTCCAGATAAGATAAATTATTTGGGACCAATAGTGTATTATCTGTTTGGTAGAGAAGATTTGTTTTTATTTTGGCCCGCTCCGAAAATGACTTAAACGGAGTCATTTCTTTGCCCAACGCGCGATTCCCAATCGCACCATTTTGGCTGGGATTGGAAATTGTTTGGTCCAGACTGCCCCATTATGCCCCTCTCGCCCTCTCTCTCTCTGTCGCCCTCTCACTCTCTCTCTCTCTGTCTATCCAGACTGCCCCATTATACACCTTGGAGGCAGCGATGACCGGCGGTAGTAGTGGCTGTGTGCCCGCCGCCACGGCCGCCGTTTCTCTGATCTCCTTCTTCGATTGGGTTTCTAGATATAGCCTCTCCCTCTCTATTTCTCTCTCTCTGCCGATGAAAGTTTGTCTATCTCTCTCAATCTCTTGAGGCGTGATGACCGGCGGTAGTGGTGGTTGTGCGCCTTCCGCCACGGCCGCCGTTTCTCCAATCTCCTTCTTCGATTGGGTTTCTGGATCTGGCTTTTCCCTCTCTACTTTATCTCTCTCCGCCAATGGAACTATGTCTATCTCTCTCTCCCGCTCGAGGTGGCGATGACTGGCGGTAGTGGTGGCTGTGCACCCGCTGCTACGGCCGCCGTTTCGCCGATCTCCTTCTCCAATTGGGTTTCTGGATTCGTTCGATTTCTATTGGGTTTCTGGGCTCGTTCGATTTCTATTGGGTTTCAAAAATTGGTGTGAGGCTATGATGATTTCCTTGAGAAAATCTAAGCCCAAATTTCCGTTGGGTTTTGATTTCTTTATGATTGAGTTTCGATTTCTTTTCAATTTCATTTCGATTGGTTTTAGGGTTTTAGGGCTGGTTGGATTTCATTTTGTTTCTGGGTTCTCTCTTCTTCTCGGAGGTGGGCGGCGGCGGTGTCGGATGGCGGATGGTGGCGGCAGCGGTGGAGGGGCGGCGGCGGATGGGACGTGGCGATGGAGGGGTATTTCCGATCCTCCCCTCCTCCATCGCATGGGTTTATGTCCCATCTCATTAATTAACATTAATCTATCATTATCTAAAAAGTTAATTAATCTTAATCTTTTAATCTTAATTTAGCTTAATATATTATATGTTGATGAATTAAAACAAGCTAAATTAATATTAATTAATAATTCTCTAAATTAGCTAAATTGTTCAATAATTAAATACTTCATCATATCAAAATAGATAAATCTATTCATACTTTATCTTGATTCATTTATCTAAATTAATTAATACATATTAATTTA
>JAYDZE010524106.1:0-15337 GCA_034509125.1 Monilaria moniliformis
TCTCGAATGGATGATGGCATCTCATAAGTGTACATACTGAGATATTTCTTATGAAAGAAGGCAGCCTTGGAGAGAATCATGCTATAAGTTCCTGTCCACCAGACAGACCACCATCCACTATAGATGAACGTGTCCTGACCATTATTCTGAAACAACCAAAAGATAATGAATGTAAACACACGCTTTATTATAAGCAAGCTTTTTGAAGGAGCCAAAATTACAGATATCATATCATACATAAGTTATCAGTTAATATCTTTTCATCTAGTGCTAACAAATATCACACCCAATTTTAAAAAGTTAAAGTAAGGCCATGTGCAACTTCAAAGTCAAAGATGTCACCTAAAAAGAGCTAATTAGACTTTACCACCATAGAAACTAGAAAACCTGTCAATTAACCATCAATTTCACATCCTTTGACTTCTAATTAGTTTCATGAACTAGGTTACATCAAATGCAATAAAAAAGAAAAATTCCTTATAATAGGAAAACGAATAGAAAAAGAGAGTGCCATTGGGTTCAATGAGAAAATTTAGAAAGATAAACTCTTTATAAAACACGAATGCTGAATAGTAGGCATGTGACTTATTATGCAGGTCCTCAGATCTAGACTTTTTTCTGTTGCGTTAATTAAGAGATAGTTGTGAACAGAATGCAAGTACATACCGGTTTATCAACCCAGTGAATACGAGGCACAAATCCCACCATTGCATCAGGTGCACTTTGCCAAACACTGAAAGCAAATTCCACGGTCGCGCAGGGGAATATAATGTCATCATCAATTGAGAAGACCACATCAGACTTCAAATCCTTGATTTCTTTAAATCTGTTATTTAAGCTGTCCTCCTTATTAATATCAAATCTCAATTCAATTTCCCGGCCATCTTTGGAATTCAACTTTATAACATGATTTAGAAAGTTGATAAGAGACTCCGAAGGAGGGTTGGGTTCACTCCAAACAATATGTACAGAATCAAGCCCAGGACAAGATGCATAATGGGATATGGATTGCTTCAGGAGATCATTTCTTTTCCACGTGTTAATCAGTAAGGTGTACCCTTTCCTGCAAAACACATAAAGTTAGCATTAGCAGAAAAGATAAAAAACCTTTTAGATGCATGCAGTGGTATAGATATGGGAACATATGTCTGCTCATGCATACAGGCTCTATCCATATTCCAACACATTTCTTGCTTGATAACACATTAGTGCTAAATTTACCAACAACAATACCAAATTTTGGATATCATGAGATTAAAATTCCACCTGTTAATTAAAAGGAGAAGCACAAATGTTAAGACGAACAAACTGCCAGAACATATGAGGTGAGAGTCTAAAGTGAATCACCTGAAAAGTACTAGGCCTATTACTTTTTAACTTTACTACAAGGAATAAATAAATCTTGGAACAAGAAAAAAGATCCCCAGTCATGAAGTGGCAATAAACATCCAGCTTCCAAATACAGTAAACAAGCACATTCAAGAAGTATCTGCAGTCCGTAAAACCACAAGAAAATGTCCCGAGTTTCAAACTTTGCTTCCATTTCTTTATGCTTGTGAACATAGTAAAATCACTTAAACATTATCTGTAACATCAGAAATTAGAACAAAAGTGCAAATATTGCAAATTAGGATCTAATAGTTATTCTCACAATACCATAACCAATAGGCATTAGGCAGATCTTATTTACAGATAGTTGAACGGAACAGATTCCACCCCAGTTATACTCTAAAAGGAGGCAACCCGTTGATTTTATTTCAGTCGAGCAAATAGTAAGATCCAAAACTTAATGAAACCTCAAGCCCTTATATGACCCTTTCCTTGGTTCCCTAAACCCTCTCATAGACATTGGTAACTAGCAGCAATTCCGGGAAGGATAAATAAGGATATGTTTGCATATATACGAGCAAAAATCTAGATCAATAATTTCCAAACAAAACCGATAATGAGGAAATACTTCCATAATTATAAGCAATAAATTGGATCAATAATTTCGAAATAGAATAACAGAACTAAGGGCATTAAATAGACAAATCCAATAATCAGTAAACTCTAACGCCAACTAAGACCGAGCTTAAACTGAAGGACAGACGACAATCACAACAAAATTGCAGCGATTCGTTGGAAATCTCACCGAGGCAGAGAGGATCCGCGCGGAGAAACAGCGTATTGATTCCATCCACCATACGACGCCGTACGGCTAGCGAGCGCGATCAGTGTCAACAGCCCGCAGCAGCCGAGCATTAGCTTCACCTTCACCGATCCGACGGCGGAGATCGCTCCTTGCCTTATCGTCCGGCGGCTGAAGAGGCTCGTCCTCATTGTTAAGCTACGAAACTGTTTGAGGAATGGCACTTGCTTACTGACTCGGTTGAGGCTTCCGTAGGTCGCAGGCAGCGACGGTTCCATACAACGACAGGTGGCAGCTGAGCAGACGGTTGCCGGAGATCAGTTCACGGCGCTGATGACGTCTGCCTCGCCCTCGATTTCGTCAGTTTAGAAGAAATTTCAAACGGGAATATAGGAGCCGTCGATAATTGAAATAAAAGTTAGTTACTCTTATCGATTTTTTTTTTATTTGTATTTTCTTTTAAAAAACTAAGTTAAAAATGTGCAATTTATTTCTTATTTTAGTTGGATTACATTTTAATCTCCAAACTATCAACCTAAACTTTAGTTATACTGATACACACTCTAATAAGAAAAGATAAAATATACCCGACATTAAATTATTGTCGTCGTCGTTTTCGTGCACAAATATTCTGAATATTGAAATGTTTTGTGCATTTGTATGTTCGAGTAATGCCCAAAATGAAATGTTACTCACAAACATGATTCGAAAGTTGAGCTACGAAGGGTAAATTCATAACAATGTATGTTATTTTTTTTGTACATTCTTAAAATTGTTGGTTATTTTATTTGGGTTATTAGCACCTAAAAAAATCGTTATCATAATAGTTTTTGTTTTCTTACATTTTAGGTTAATGAAATTAAATTCAATATTCAATACTCAAAGAATCTACTTCTGTTAGCCCAACTGGACTTTTAGCCCAGTTAAGCCTACAATGAATCTACTTCTATTGGGTCTGGGATCCACTTCTATTGGGATAATGACTTTCAGAACAAAATAAAAATAAAAATAAAACTTCTATTGTGCTAATAATAATAAAAATAATAATAATAATAATAATTTTCTTTTTCTCTTCATTGCCTCTAAATTTAATTAAAATACTAATAATTTTGTATTAAATACTCTTACCCTTATAACCATACATTGATCAAAATTCCAGTAAAATAAAAAAGGCCCTCAATATGTAGCCCCAATTCCTCCATGACAAAAAAAAAAAAAATACAAAACATTACAATCTTGCCCTTGATCATATATAATATGTTTACATTGTTGTCCATCATGATTGCGAGATAGAAAAACGACGATAAAGTGTAACTTAGTTGGTAAGACGTTTTCCCTCTAACCAATAGATCGGGGGTTCGATTCACTATAAGACTAAATAAGAAACCATTATTAATCCTTATTAAAAAAATGGAAAAACATCTCCAACATGTCAAATTAGGCGAAAATAATTGTTAATATTAATTTTCTCTCTAATCATGCCAGGGAGAGAGAGAGAAAAGGAGAGAGAGAGGGAGAATAAAAACATTGTCTTTCAAGCATGTCTGTTGATAAGATTGTGGTAATGATAACGTGAAACGCCACTACCAGACGACGTAATGTTATTTTTGTGGAAAATTCTAGTTATATATATATAGTTTTGCAACTTTTAATTTTTATATAGATATTTTATATTTAGTTAATTAGTTAATGTTTGAAATATGAAACTCATTATATGAATTTTTATAATATAACATTTTATTAGAAAACATGATCAAATCCCTTCATATTAATCACGATTATAAAAATAAATAATAAGTTCGAGGCGATCGAAAAAATAAATTTATCACGATCGTATCATATTGTCGTCAAATTTAGTTCGACTCATATCATGACCTTGTCATATTGTTATCATTTTTAGTCCGATTCATATCACGACCTTGTCGTATTGTTATTTATTATCCTAATTAATTACTAGTAATTGAAAATGTATAAATAAAATTATTTATTAACTTATAACTGTAATAATGTATGACCACTAGTAATAATATATTAAGGGCATTCACCAAACTAATTTTCAAGATTATCTAAGCAATTATTTAATTACGAGGGCCTACATAATACCCACTAATTAATCTATATTATCCCCTAGGCTCTAGTGATCACAATAAGAAAAAGAAATAGACCAAATAAATAAATTTAATTAGTCACTTAAAAAATAATTAGCATATATAAGAGGTCACTAATCATTGATTATGTTGTGAGGATGCCAGCGTGGCAGCCCTGAATTATGTAATTGGCAGATAATCACCAGCTCATCAAATGATTAATTAGCATGTGGAGCAACGAAGAAAGGATTGATAAGATAATTTAATTAATTAACATTTAATTAGAACTGGCCTAATCATTTAATAAATTGCATTATCAGGTAGTGATTGACGTGAAAACGAGGTATGTAAAGCCAAAGCATATTCGCATAATCAATATTTAATCTACACTTACGGCTAATGTAGCATGTAAAATATATATAAATGAAAATACAAAAATAATTAAATAAATTTAAAGTAGGGGAATAGGATTAATTTAAAGTAGTAATGACCTTTTAATTGTAATATGATTAATAATGGTTTCTCGTTCACTTCCGTGGACGTATGTAGTGACTCGAATCCCGAACTATTGGTTGGAAGGGAAACGCTTTATCAACTAAGATGCGCTTCATTGTCATAGTTTACTTTTGGTTAACAGCTGTAAAATGAATTTTCTATGTGTAACTCTCTGATCAATAGGTCGGGTGTTAGATTCACTACGACCATGATGACAAATGAGGAATTATTATTGATGCTCTTTAAATTCAAAAAATTAATTATTTGAATAATTACATGATTCAATAAATTCTTGTTTATATATAACTAATAGAATTGTTAAGGTATTGAGGATAAATATTAATAATGTCAATAAAACAATTTAACTCACATGATTATATATGTAAATCTAATATGTTTTTCAAATTGCTAAAAACAAAATCAATTTTTTTATAAAAAAAAACTTTCATTACTTTTAATATCAAAAGAAAAATTATTTATTTATTTTTAAAGAAACGAGAAACTAAATAGGAAAATACCGAAGAAGATACTTGGCACTCGAGTCGATTTCATTATGAACAAAAATACCTAATAAAATATATAAAAATGCAAATAACTACGATTTCACTCTTTTAGCTCTCTATATCACTTAATAATATAAAGACTAATTTTGGAAATATGAAATATCCACGTCATTTTTATTATTTAAATAAAGCATCCTGTACATCCTCCCAATTTATGTGTTAATGTCAACAATTCTATCATAAATAATATTTTTATTCTTTCCTGTAGCTTCTAGCTATTATTATTCTTTTTCAAAATAATTTAATTGTTGAATTCTCCGACTGTAATTATTTGGATGAAGTTTCATCGAGTGGAGCGACAATTATTAGAAAGAGAAATTTGTCTGAATTAAAAACTTGGATACTTCCAGAAATGTCTTTTTTTTTTTCTTTCTGAAAATAAATAATTTTTTTTTGTCTCAAACGTGTTAAAGGCTCATACGCTACTCAGATGTTTAACCAATTCTATTGTTGGGTCCTCTCACCTTTAGCTTAGAATTATTAATTGTTCTGAGTGCCAAATTAAGAATTGTGATTGATTTAAAAGTTAATTTGGGGGCAAAAACCAACCTAATTTTGTTAATTGTAAACAAAATATTATTATATATATAAAATAAAAAATTATAATTAAATATTATTTTGTCTGTAAAGAAATTTTTTGGGAATCAATATTGAACATTTATCAATTAATCAAAATTAAATTAACTAGGTTGGATTGGTACTATTACCTATTCTTTTAGTAAAATAATTTTATATTTACTATTGGTGAAAATAATATATAAAGCAATTAATAAGGATAAAATAAAATAATTACACATAAATTATGTTTCTCAACAAGCATTATATATATTTTTTCTTAAAGTATGTGAAGATTGATGGTTAAATTTTATCTGAGTATAATAAATATTAAGGATAATTATCATTTAAATCATAAATTTTCGTTGATTTCTGGTCAATTTTATAATTTTTGAAATTGGAACATAAAATCATAATTTTTGACATTTTCTCAATTATCTCACGTATCAAAATTTCGGTGAAATTGGTGGTGGCGTGTTAGCCGGAATTTCCGACGTAGACAAATGTTCGTTCTTCAAAACGATGTCGTTGAAATAATTGTCATTTAAATCATAACTTTTCGTTGAATTCTGGTAAATCTCGTAATCTTTGAAACTGAAACATAAAATCATAAGTTTTGACGTTTTCTCAATTGTCCTAGTGATGTAAATTTCGATAAAATTAGTGGCACTAGTAAAATCAACGAAAAATTATGATTTAAACTAACGCACTAGAGATGTAAATTGTTGATTTTTTTTAAAAAAGAATGATATAATAAAAACACCAAAAAGACAAGAATAAGAAAATTAAAACACGAGTAGAAGACCTTGTCTCTGATGTGAGAGAGAGAGAAAGAGAGAGAGAGAGAGAGGAAATCCAAGTGTGGGCTGGGCGGCGATCTCTGTCGTCACCGCTGTTATTCAATTCCACCCTTCTTCATCATCAAAAATTGAACGTTTAACACATTCATGGACCTCCTTTTGCCAGCTGGTGCTGCCCACGTCGCTTTCACCAACTGAACCAAAATTCAAGAACTACACTTTGCATATAGAATTAATTCCAGAGATAAAAACTCTTGTATGATTGATGGTCGGTTTGTATCATAATGAAAAAATTAAGTCATCAAATGGGCCACACCTCCTCCTCTTACTACTATTAATTCTTCTATATAAACATATCATCATCATCCACCCACTTTCATCCAACCATCACTCACTACCACTGATCACGACCTCCACTGCTTTGCTTTGTTTCTAGAGAGATTTAGAGAGAGAGAGAGAATGGAGAACAAGGAGGAGGATGTGCGAGTGGGAGCCAACAAGTTCCCGGAGAGGCAGCCGATCGGCACGGCTGCGCAAACTCAAGACAAGGACTACAAGGAGCCCCCGCCGGCCCCGTTGTTCGAGCCCGGCGAGATCACTTCCTGGTCGTTTTACAGAGCCGGGATTGCCGAGTTCATCGCTACTTTCCTCTTCTTGTACATCAGTATCCTCACCGTCATGGGCGTTCAGAACGCTCCATCCAAGTGCGCCTCAGTCGGGATTCAGGGTATCGCCTGGGCTTTCGGCGGCATGATCTTCGCTCTCGTTTACTGCACCGCTGGAATTTCAGGTGAGATTCAAACGTAACCTTCTCAATAATAGAGAAGATCAAACAAAATGAAAGGTTATGAATATTGAGTTGGAATCTTGCAGGTGGACACATCAACCCTGCGGTGACGTTCGGTCTGTTCCTGGCGAGGAAACTGTCGCTGACGCGGGCGGTGTTCTACATGGTGATGCAGTGCCTGGGGGCGATCTGCGGCGCCGGAGTGGTGAAGGGGTTCCACAAGACTCTCTACATGACCAAGGGCGGCGGTGCCAACGTGGTCAACCACGGCTACACCAAGGGCGACGGCCTCGGTGCTGAAATCGTCGGGACCTTCGTGCTCGTCTACACTGTCTTCTCCGCCACCGACGCCAAACGGAGCGCCAGAGACTCCCATGTCCCGGTACGTGTATATATATATATACACACATATATAATTAAATTAACTGATAGGGTATTTTAATTTAGGGTTGTGTCTGATGAGTGTTATGTTTTTTTGTAGATATTGGCTCCATTGCCAATTGGGTTTGCAGTGTTCTTGGTGCACTTGGCAACCATTCCTATTACTGGAACTGGTATTAACCCTGCCAGAAGTCTTGGAGCTGCCATCATCTACAACAAGGATGCAGCTTGGGATGATCATGTAAGCTATTATAATATTTTTAATTTTTCAATTTTGCTTTCTACAATTGTGAGATTTTGTGTTATATATATTTTCCATCTTTTTTAATCCCTTTTTTTTTTCTTATGATAAATTGCAGTGGATTTTCTGGGTCGGACCATTCATCGGGGCGGCCCTGGCGGCTCTATACCACGTGGTGGTGATCAGAGCCATCCCATTCAAGAACAAGTGATATTTCCCACACCATGAAAGCAGTCCCTTTTGATCATTCAGCTTGTGGCATTAAATTTGTTTGAAGAAACAATACTGAGAGATGAAGATGATGATGAGAGAGAGGGACAGAAAAAACAAGTCCATGTTGTAATATTCCATGTTTTCCTGTTGTATTTGGTTTGCTGTATGTATTAAATCATCTGTGTAGGAGAATGTCAAGTATGTGATGGTATAATGCTCATTAAAAAAAGGGGGAGGCTTTTGAAATTATTAAATTGGGATAAAGTCCATTGAATTTTGCTAGATGCCAATATGCCTAACAAAAAAAAAAAAAAAAGTGGGTTTGTTGGCTTTTGGCATCATTTATAATATGTTTTCTGTGGCTGTCAAATGCCAACTTGTCAAGATAATAATTCACCTGCCCAAACCTACCATGTCAACACTTGTAATTTTTGTAAATATTTATGGTTGGTTGAGTGTGTGACCAATCACCCTATTTGCCTATGCCATGCCTAATCCTAAGTGTAGTATATGTCATTAATTCATATATAATACTTTCAACTAAATATTAGTATTTCATATTGAGTGAGAGAATATTTTATTTGATACTTTTCTTATTGGTTCGAGTCTGTCAGGCTGGATTTATTCGGTGCGTATAAGTAATTTGTCCAAAAATATGAGTTTATCTAATGTATATCGATAGTAATGGTCGCCGATTTGAACGAACAAAAAGATAAAATATAAAATAGATACCACGAACTTAACTATTCTCTCCGAATATATGTGTTACTAAGACTCTATCAAGCTAGTCGCTTAATTTTGATGACATTGATGAACTTTATCATAATTAACATAATTAACTGTCTAATTAATGACTAAATTGAGAGTTCTACAATAGTTAGTTAAAATGGTAAGTACGGTCAATTTTCTATATTTATTTTCTCGACCATTAGACCTTTTTTTTATTATTATTATTCTCTAGAGTAGTGTTATTCCTACATAATATGTTTCACACTTAATATGATATTTTAGTCATTTTAATATGACTATGGCCTTTTGCCAAGTAGTAAAAACTTTTAAAACATGCCAAAAAAAAAAAATCACCACCATCTATTTAGTACGAGATAAATTCAACCTCGATAAGATGAGCTGGCTCATTTAAAAATTACAAATATGACACGAGACAAAATTTACGGCAATCAAACTCATTTTTCCAAGCACAAGAGACTTTTTTCCATCCATATTTGAAACTCTTTCAAAATTGTGAATCTTTTTTCTTTTATTTAATAAGAATCATAAAATGTAATAAACCCCCAATTAATGTTTTTGGATTATTAAAAAAATAAAAAATATTAAAAATAAAAATGACGTGTTGCTTCACAAGGTGAGCCCATCAGGACCAAGGCCCACTATCTACAAGGCCCAACCCAAGAAAATCTCTTCAACTCAACAAATTGCCTCATTTTAATTTTAATTTTTATTGACAACACAATACAAAGACACAGAAAATTAGGAAGACCAAATTCCTCGTTCTTCCCAAAACCCCAGCTCAAGAAACCGTGAGACGAAAATTGGTGCGAATTCGAAATGGACGTGATAAAATCGCAGCAGATTTCTTCGCGGCCGATCGAGAAGGTGGTCGTGCATCCGCTGGTGCTGCTCAGCATCGTCGATCACTACAATCGGGTGGCGCGTGATACCAGGAAGCGCGTCGTCGGTGTTCTACTCGGGAGTTCGTTCAAGGGCACCGTTGACGTCACCAACAGCTACGCTGGTCAGTTTTCTTTGTTTTTTTTCCCTGTTTTGATTTCCATTAATTTTTTCTTTTTAAGTTCATTTGAAATTTTACTTTCGCGGTGGTATGTGAGGGCTTGCTTGGATGTTAAGAGAAGTGTTTTTATGGCGTGTTTGGCCGTTGAAGAATTTTTTTAGGGTTTTATGTTGGATTTTATTTTGGATTCTGGAGTTAGCTGTAAATTAGTAGGAGATCTCATTAGAGCAGTTGCGGGTAAGGAGTTTGAATGGCTCTGGAAATAATACCAGATTTGGAATGGAAATACAGTTTATATGTTAATGACTGGAAATCATTCTTCGAAATTTTCAATTTTTGACGACGGGAAGGTGTGGAAATAAAAATGGATCATACTATGTGCTGTGTTTTTAAATTGTTGGCGAGGTAGGTCTTTTAGTGTTTGCTGCTGGTAGTTAATTTGTATTGAAATGGAATGGAAAGGGGATTATCAGAGAGATGCCAAATAGTAGTTGAATTAGCTGTCCTTGACTCACTGTGTGCTACTTATCGATTGCCAAGCTGCTTATTATGTGCCGTTTTTGTGTACAAATATTGGTAACAGCATCTGCTAATGTACTTGCCTGGTATGAACAGTCCCTTTTGAAGAAGATGACAGAGACCCTAGCATCTGGTTTCTTGATCACAACTACCACGATTCAATGTTTTCCATGTTTAGAAGAATAAATGGTATGTGATATTCCAAGACTCTAGATTCTGATTAACAAATTTCGCTTGTTCAACTCCAAGCTTATAATGTGTCTATTGCGTCTGTCAGCCAAGGAGCATGTTGTTGGTTGGTATAGCACTGGCCCAAAGCTGAAGGAGAACGACCTAAATATTCATGGACTTTTCAACGAGTATGGTTTCTGTCTCAATTCACAATGAAGCTGTTCTATTATTTATTTATCTTCATTGGTGAGCTGCTTGGCAATTGCCTGTTCTTGTTTGTGTTTTAATAGTGTTGCTAGCAGTTAAGAATACATAAATTTATTGTGAGACCTGATAGCTGGCTTGGTACTACTAGTCTTTAGAAACAGTGGAAATTTATTCTACTATCCTCTCTTTTGAAACTTTTGTTTCTTCCTGAGAGGGATATAAAATTAGTTTTGTTTTTTATCCTTTATCATATCCTTAGTTCCTCAGCTGTAATTGGTTCCTGGAAGATTTTGTTAAGAATGTGGTGTTGACTTCAGAAAACTTAAGAACACATACTGCAAATTCTCAGTTGGTTTCTAACTGTTATATTTCCATTTTTCTCGTCTTTTGAACTGTTATATTCTTCTGTTTTCCTCGTACATATTCCTTTGTCCTCTTTCTAGTTTGTTTAGATAAAATTGAAAAGAGAATTCCCCATCTAGCTCATCTATTCTTTCAGCTTTGTTGTGATTAAGTGGTTTTTCCTTCTTCACATAATTTTCTAGCAGTTAATATTCAAGTTATAGTTTATGGAACTGTCCATCTTAGCTGGTGCTTTTCTTGTTGGCCATGCATTTTTACAGATGTTCTTTTCCCCAATTAATCTGTTATGTACTTTAACATTTCTTTGCACTTGATGAATTTTTATCATTTCTTCTTGCAGCTATGTTCCCACTCCTGTACTGGTGATCATTGATGTCCAGCCAAAAGAGCTTGGAATACCTACAAAAGCATATTATGCTGTTGAGGAAGTTAAAGAGGTATGACGAAAATGGCGCTGTGTGTTTATTGATGCATCCAGATATACCATGACAGGAAAGGAAAAATGAAGACTACAAAGACAAAATTCAGCATTATTCTGGTTATATGAGTAGGTTGATCTAATAGTTTGGGTATTGTTGCAGAATGCCACTCAGAAAAGCCAAAAGGTCTTTGTGCATGTTCCTTCAGAAATTGCTGCCCATGAAGTTGAAGAAATTGGTATGCACACCTCAAAATAAACTTGCTGTTTACTATGTTTCTTGCTTTCGCCGTTTCATCTTCATAGGATGCTTTACTTCTAACTGCCTCCCACGTTTACTTTGCCCTTGAGACCAGATATATCAGGTTGTAGTTCACCTAAAACTGCTAATGCTTTCTATTGTCGTTATGTAGGAGTGGAACACTTGTTAAGAGATGTGAAAGACACAACTATCAGCACCCTTGCTACAGAGGTTTATTTTTGCCCTTAAAGCCTTTTGGTATCCTGATGATAATGTTTTCTTGAATACACATTTTTATCTCTATTATGTGCAGGTGACTGGAAAACTTGCTGCTTTAAAGGGCTTGGATGCACGACTGAAAGAGATTCGAAGTTATCTTGATCTGGTTATTGAAGGGAAACTCCCTCTGAATCATGAAATCCTCTACCATCTCCAAGTATGAGTATTGCATTAATCTCTGTATTTTATACATGAGATCATCATTGCTTTTCTTTCTTTCTTTCCCTTTTTGCTTGTTCTTATTCTGGACAAATCATTCTCATCTGTCATGGCATAAGATCTTATTCCTCATTAGCCCCCAAGCTGTCCATGCAAAACATATCCACAAATATAAACCATGTAATTTTTTCTGCTTCATTATATGACCTAAACTATTTTTCACCTTATCTTGAAATGCTTCCAAATATCTGCAGGATGTATTCAACCTTCTCCCCAACTTAAACGTGTTGGAACTCGTTAAAGCTTTTGCAGGTAAAACAGATGGGCGTTAGTTGTATGTTTATTAATTTCATGTCCTCATTGACACGCTTGTTCATGACATTCTCAAGTTTTTTCTAATGTAGTTTCTGATCTGTGTTCTGTTTATAGTGAAAACAAATGACATGATGTTGGTCATATATCTGTCATCTCTTATCAGAAGTGTTATTGCTCTCCACAATTTGATAAATAACAAGGTAAGATATTCTTCCCATGTCTTGGTTTATTATGATAGTTTTTAACCTTGTTAACAATGGGAGACAATCAGATTTGTTTGATCTTCTAAACTTGTTGTAACAAATAGCACCTGTGGCTTTGATTGAGATTTTACAATTTGGAGTGAAATCTAGCTTGAGATATTAGAAGTAAACTTTCTGAATTTATATAGGGCGCCCCCATGCTTCTTTTCATCTATGCTAATAAACGTATGTTTTTAGTAATTCGCCTAATCCTTTACGAGTCACAGTGGTCCTGTATGTAGGAATTATTGTGTGTTAGGTTAATTCACTAAACTACTAGTTTAGAAATTACCAAGGTTACGTGTTATTCTATGAGAAAACGAGCCAGATGAAAGCGCGTTTTGCTATGTTCCTGAAATAGGCACAGATACACTCGTGGTTTGAAATCCTTTGTTTTCTGTTGGTGAGATTTTGGAAAATTGATTGCAGATGCTTAACAAAGAACATGAAAAGGCAGAAGACTCGAAGCCAGTTGCTGTGCCTACTGCTGCTGGTAGCTGAAGGTAGAAATCTTTTGGGGGAGTTTGCTTTCGCGTGATATTCCAATCTTGGATGACTCTACTTGGAGATCTCAAGACACATTTTGGCAATACTGCAACGGGAAGCTTTCTCTGAAGTTCGAGCAAGTCTTCAATATACGTATTTGGTTTCTGCCCGTGAATTTTGAAATCCCGACTCATCCAGATTTGTAACAATATTCATATATAGTCTCTCTCTCTCTCTCTCTCTCTCTCTCTCTCTCTCTCTCTCTCTCTCTCTCACCTATATATCAAATAAGATAGTAATTAGTTATCTCTTAAGTTGAACCAATGATGCACACCTCAACAGATGGAATGTTGTGTTTTCTAGCTCCTGGGAGAGACTGAATATGTCAGGCTTAATTCATTTTATTGTGATTTTTAAAGATATAAATTTTATTTCAATCTTTAAAATTTATCAATTTTATTTCAATTTTTAATAATTGTACTAATTCTATTTTAAATTTTATAATTTGTATCAATTTTATCATTGGAATTTCACTTTAACAGTTGAATCTTGACATGATATGACTAATGATAATATATTATTTTGTTCTAAAAAATAAATTGAATATAATATATTAATATTCTATTTTAATTTTATTTTTTAGAGATAATTATCTAAAAACAATTGATAAAATTAATACAGCTTAAAAATATAAAGGTAAAATTAATAAATTGAAAAATCTAATAATATTATAAAAAATCAATAGATTCGATCGTTAACCTTTCATAATTTCACATTTCTATTTATAGAAACACGAATATAAATACAAGGAAAACTTAACCTTATACATATTTGTAAACATTAGAAAAAATAATTCGAAAACTCCCTTACAAAAAAATCAATGCAAAAAGAAAAAGCTAATCGAATTCATCATCATCATCATCATCATCATCATCGGGGAGCACCGATTGTTCAAACTCAGCATCCATCACCACCCCGTCCATCACATGCACTATAATTTCCCCAATTCTCAAATCCACCTCCTCCGAAACTACTCCATTCACCACCACATTTCCATTCAAATCCTTCCCCACAGTCAAACTCAATCCAGATATCGAATCGTAGCTTTTCTGCTTCCCGCGCTCCAAATCGGCCGACGAAATCCACCTCGGCACCGACGAAAACCCTAGCACCCGCGTCAGCACCGCGTAGGCATCGCTATCGTTCCGCTTAAGTCTCAGATCGCGCCGAATCGCTTCCTCCGACGGCAGGAACAGCGTGAACGCCAGATCTTCAGGTAACAACTTAATCACCGTTTCCCCGAACTCACCGATTCTCGCGCGCTTGGAAAGATCGGTTGTTTTGGTTGAAGGAATTGTCGATCGAGGCGTGGTTCTGAGCTGAACCGCAGTCAAGATCTGTGTGATTATGAATGCAACAGTGACGATCGTGCACACGAGTTTCACTCGGTTCTTCAGCTTCAAATTCCCCAATTTTCTCCTTCTCATTTTCGCAAATGGAGGTAGTGAAACTGAATCAAAAAAATTTACTAAACTTTTGGATGTGATAATTTGGAATAATTTGATAGAGATTGGCTGAGTTGACTCGAACTGAGTCCGTGCTCACTGTGAAGATCCACTAGTTCTTTTCCCTGTGGATTTTTAATGGAATTACTTTTTTTTTCAAAAAATGTTTTGCGTTTTCCATGCTAGGTCCTATTTGCTGGCATGACCAGAATGAAGGAATTATTAAAATAATATATATAACTTTGGCAAGATTTATCATCTCCAAGTGGTTTTAGGTGGGAATTCTGAGGACAATTGACAAGTGGTGATATATATTTTTTTGGGCAAATTGTCGGAAAAACCACAAAGTTTTGTCAAATTCTGGTCAATCCCGTAAGTTTCAAAATCAGCCGATTATATCATAACTTTTAACAATTTTCGCAATTGTCC
>JAYDZE010524217.1:0-33750 GCA_034509125.1 Monilaria moniliformis
AAATTGGATTTCCTCCAACTCAAACTTGCCAGCTATATTGTGATAATAAAGCTGCAATTAGTATTTCAGAGAACCCAGTTCAACATGATCGAACCAAACATGTAGAAGTGGATAGACATTTCATAAAGGAAAAGCTTGAGGCGAGGATCTTGGAGCTGCCTTATATATGTTCTGAAGATCAGCTAGCAGATATATTAACCAAGGCAGTCGACTCGAAGACATTTGCAAGGATTCTTGGCAAATTAAGTGTTGGGAATCCCATCACTTAACTTGAGGGGGAGTGTTGTCAAAGGATAAGAAAAAATAAATACAAGATATATCCAAAGAGTCCTAACATATCTTCCAACCTTATCTTTCATATGTATCCTAATCTTACAGAGTGATGTAACCTATATAATTCAGTATGTAAACGTTCAATACATATTTATGAGAATACTGTTTTGAGCTTCATCACCCAGAAGGGATCCCGCTACCTTCCCTCTTCCACGAACAAATTGGATTTGCCAAAGAAATTGGTTTGCCGAGAGGGGACCCCGTACGAATGAGTGAATTGATGTGTTTGTACCATTGATCGCAAATGTTGGCTGATGTCTGTTAGCTTGATATCTCCATTTTGGTATGTGTGTCGTTAAGTGTTGGGGTTGTGGTGTTCCTATTCCTTCATGTTGAAAGGTATCTGGGGATCGTTCAACTTAGTAATAATTTCTGAAAGATTTTTGTCTATTTCTTGATGCATCAATGAAAGTAGTACTGATTTATGATTTCACTTTGTTTTTAATCGTATACCACCCTATTCTTCTTGTGGTGTGCCAATATGACTAAGTACATAGCAACTTGTTCCTCAACGCATAATTTCCCGCAACAAACGACATAATCTTCCAAATGTTCTTTGATCCATTCAGAAGTTTACCATGCAACCGATGTCAGTTACGCCTATTAGTATGTCCATGTGTTTAATCTAGGTTGGGATCCTTTCAATCAACCTGTATTGCCGAATGGCTCATATACGTTTACGTTTTCTAGTATGCTTGTCTAGCAACCCAATAATTTCGATGGCGAGCAACGTTTTCACAAAGATTAGCTGTATCACTTCGTGCAGTAACAACAAGTCTCTAGTGTGGCTTCTGTCTGCTCCCGACATTGTTATGAACGGCCCACTATGTCAAACACGGTTGCTGGTTGCTTGCAAAAAAAAGGCCGCCAAGTAAACTATATTATCCTATCTATACATATAGGTGCAAGTAAAATGTGTTTTCAGAAGTTATATCATTCGTACGAAGCCTTGATGGCGGCTGCAAACTATTATGCCCAACCTGCCACAAACCTAACAAATATATTATGTTGCATACTTGAAAGTTATTAAGCACAATCTATATAAAAAAACTTATTCTATTCACTTACAAAGTGTTAAGACTCCATTCAAGTGCATATTATGTATATCAATTTCATCACAAAAAAACACTTCACCCATGAGTTGGACGACCAAGTAATATCAGCCCACACAAAACCAATTGGAGCACAAAATACAGATTGTTTAACTAGGATTGAAGTTTAATTAGTTGGGAGGATTTTAAATAGAAGCGATGCATAATTTACTACGGTGCCTACCCAGCTGCTACTAAAGGATGCAGCTTCACACAACTCATTCAACATGCTAAGATGCATCTGGATATTGTTCACATAGCAACCAAAATCAGAGCACCCCACAAAGACAAACGTATAATTTCTCGAAAAAAGAACGAAATTCAGAACTACCTAGCAATAATTAATCTCATAGAGTTAGGCAAACAAAGACATCAAATGCAGAAGTTCGTATTATGTAAGTCACCACAGTAACGGCAGGCAGTGAATTGAAATCAACCATAAGCGACCTTCTTTCTACTTCATAGTTACAAATCTCCTAAACTCCACAAGAAAAGGAAAAAAAAGTGCTCCAAAAGGTATTATGAAATTCTTCTTCCTTGTGAACAAGAAGATCTTCCACAAGAGCCAACTAACCTATTTTTTAGATGGTGCGCGCGGTAACCCTCCACGGCAAGCATATCGATCGACTCAACGGTGGCGATTATAGTTACATATTAGTTACATATTAGTTATTCTAACATGGATTATCCCATCTAAGAAACGGGCCCTTACTCTCTTGCCACCACTACTTTTTTATTGGCAGTTTGTATAAGACTGCTTGACGGTAGCAAAATAAGCCAATCATTTGCTTGACAGAAAATAATAAAAAATCAAAAATCAAAAATAAAAAAGACTTCTTACATCTTGTTTTCTATCAATAATTCAAACTTAATTTGACAGGTCTTTTATTTTATTATTTGATGGATTAACTTGAAAATGTTCACAGTTATTCTTTTGGTCAAAAAGTAAATTAACCAATTTTATTTATGAATGCAAATTCGTAAATGAACGCTATTACTCTATCCACGTTTACTGTTTGTTTGTTTTCATTCATATTTATAAAATTTGACAGTTGGGCGTTGGCTGTGCTAGTTACGTTTGTAGTTCTGAAATCTTCATAGATTTGACAGTGATATATTAGAGTAATTGATAAATTTTGTTTGTTGAGCATCCGAAGATGGAAGTTTGTTATTATGCGATACAATGTGTGTGTGTGAGAGAGAGAGAGATATGAATTTTTAAAAAAAATTTAAGAATAAGGGAGAGAGTGTAAATCGTAACACAGATGTGACAGAATAAAACCATCCCGTGAGCTCATAATTCAAAACATTTCACTTTCAAGGAATGACAAATCTCATCCCTAAAAAAGTAAAAGACAAAGGAATGAACGTCTTGTCTAATTGAAATTTGCTTTGATGTTTTTTAATAATTGTTGTTCAGTGAAGGAAAATCCAGACTTGAATTGTAGTCTGTATGAAGCACCGTAAATTTCTCAATCAGGAAGTTGAAGAAAAACTCGTATGGCCCAAAAACAAATTGGTGGAATTTTGAATTCAAATTTCTCTATTATTGGTTTTTAGGGTAATCTATTATTATGTTATTAACTTATTGTTATCATTGTCATTGATATCATCATTAATTGTCGCTAGGTTTCCTTGAGTCAAAAGTGAAACATTGCGTGATTGAAGTAAATAGTAATCAAAGGGCCACAGCCTTTTGTCTCACTCCATTTTATACCTGCTCTCCCCATAAATAATCAAATTTGAAATCCTTTTCCAACTTTTACTAGCTTTTAGAGTCTGCCAATTAGCTTTCGATTTTAGTTTTTCTCCGTCCGTAAAACCCTTTTTACCAGAGAGAGAGAGAGATAACATTCATCAAATATAATGAATAGCTCCAGCACCAACCATAATAAAGCAAATGATCAATCTTCTACAATATGTTATAAACCACAGCACAAAATACAAATCAAATATGTGCAATATTGATTATTATGGTTGGAAATATCCTCACAAACAATTGCTGATCACAAACAAAACACACTTACAAAGCCAACTTCAAGAAACAAGAAAATCTTGGGCTCTTTACTCCAACCTACTACTCCTTAGTTCTTGCCATAAGCTCTAGCAACAATCTCACGTACATGTGAATCTTCTTCACACGCTAACTTTTATGATGTACCTCAGACAGTAATCATGGCAAAGAAATTTATCTGTAGGCCCTACGACCGTAGCCAGCATCGTTTCTGGGAGTCCCTTGTCTCTTTACAAGACCAGAGTATATATATGTGTTGCTCAATGCAGAGCCCTTTTCTGAGATAGTGTCCATATTCCAAGGATCACAGCCATGTGTAGAGCTCAAGGCTAGCTCCTCATGCTGTGTTGTTCTCTGCTTGGGCGCGCTATGAGACCTGACTTTAGCCCGAGATGACTCAGTATTTGCCATGTAACTGGGGTGACTAAGATAATCACCAAAAACACTTCTCGAGCACTCACTCCTAGCAGGAGTTAACGGGCCCCTTTGGTTGCTGGTTGGTCTAGACGAAGCTGAGTGTACTCTCGGGCTGTTGTCAGCAGTCCTTGCTTCCTCAGATGATATACTAGGATTCGGTTTTTGAAGCTTTGAGAAAACTCTCTTTGAATGGTCATGTCCTACGTCATTATTCTTCCATGCTGAGAAATAGTGGGAGTTAGGAATTGCTCGGTCGTCTCCACTGGTCTTCTGGCGAGGCTTCCATGTATCTATCTCCAGTATCTTGTCATTTCTCTCATCATCACCATGCCCACTCTCTAGGGAGGCCTCATGGAGGTTGTTCCATGCGCTTTGTTCCATCCAGTGATTTAACCATCTAGAAGCTAAATGTGGTTTCTCTTTGTTAATATTGTTGCCAATGTGTGATCTTGAATGATGTTGCTGCATTTTCAGTAAGCCATGAGGCACGTTAAACGAATGTTCTTTGCCTGATTTCTTTAATACCTGGAGTAAATAGAATCAGGATTATCATCAGTAGACTACCTTAAGAAGAGATCCACCATGTTTCAAAGTATTTGATCTCTCTGCGTTTTTTTCGATACTTGCCACGCCCTGCAAGGATTTTGCACACAAGAACAGAATGTTAATGAACAGCACACTCTGAGTCATAGATGTAAGTTCATCAAAGCAGAGGTCTTTTGCAACTCACAAATACTTTAACTGGACAAAACACGTTCATACTTATGTGAAGGAAAAGTAGACTCACTGTACGATTGGAACTAGAGAAGAATTTAATTCTGGCATCTGTGTAAGATCGATGTGCAGAGGCTCGAGCCTGGATCTTGGCCATTGTTTGCATGCGGTAGAGCATATCTGCGCTTTGCTTTCTCACAATGTGCCCTCTCACCAGGGCTTGAAGCTTAACTAATCCCTTAAGGGCCCTCAACGCTCTCTTAGCCTACAAGCACGCATTAGATATCATAGCTTCTTTGCTTTGTCACATGACAAATATGAGGTTATTGACATAATAATTTGTAACAAGAATTGACCTTAGAGATTTTAAAAAGATAGTAAGCAAAGGAAGTACAAAAGAGCAACAGAGTTAAGCCAAGCGCTTATGAATCAAGAATTGTCAGGAGTTTCTCGCTTGCTCTGCAATGGGATTCCTAGAACATATATCAAGCATGATCACCAGATCATTACAAGCAAGTCTTAAGATTTTCAATTCAAGATTCTTGAGATGTAAGCACTCTTAAGTCAATTCAATAAGCAGCAGCAGCAACTGTTTAAATCAAGTGATAGTCCATTATTGTGTCATTCTCCTTAAAATTTGTCACTGATGACACCTAAGTCTCACTCACCACTGTTTTACACGCACAAAGGTAAGAAAACTTGTGATTCAAAATAGTCGGCCGTTAATTGGTAGGCAGAGAGAATGCTACCAAAACTGTACAGTTGTTTCGCATGGGCACAAAAACAGTTCAACTTCACATGTGATGCGCATCACATGGTAGTTATCCTAAAAACTATGCTCCCATGTCTCATACATTCCAAATTAAAGGACATTTACAACTTTACCATCAAAGTAAAGCACATCAGCCCCTATCACATTATGAAAGGATAAATCACAGACAAGAGACAGGCATCTAAAACTCCTAAAAGAAATAGGAAATATCCTTCACAACTTAGGGCACAGAACATATTGCTGCAACATCTGTGTTAGAAGACAAAGGAACTAATTGTTAGTGATTGTGAAATGTCACAGCCACTAGCTTGGTGGAATTGAGTCCCACTTCACCTCTACCACTCCCTTACTTGATGACCTATAACATCAACTAGTACTTCCCCAAAAATCATATACTATATTTTTCTATTAGAGGTGAAAGTTGCAGAGCATCTACTAATATGGGCATGTTGTCTGCATGTGTGAGTCGAACTAGTGATATATGATTTGCTGTCATTCCCCACATAATAGATATGTATGACAAAGACTTCATCACATAATCCAAGAAATGGAAAAGGCACTCTTATCCCAAAGTTTCCGGCCACGAATTTAAGTCCAAAACTCAGTTAATGCTTCCACCGTTTTCGGATTCATTTCCATAATCAAACAAATTGCACACTTATTAACTAAAATAAAATACGAGAAACATAAATTGAGTAAAAGACACAGTTTTATGGCTGACGGTGGAGGAAAAATAGAAGATTTACTAAATTGAAAACAAAATTACCAACCAAATAAGCCCGGAAAGCCGACTGAATCTTGACGGCGGCCAATACAGACCTCCGATCAGCAACGTACGGGGCAGTTCTCCCGCTCCCACTGCCGCTGGTCAACCGGACCACCTGAGCGGCGGCCTGGGCCGCAGCCAGCGCCGCCTCGGCGACAGCCGCCGTGGCGGCGGCCACCGCTATTGCATGCTTGTTGGCGTCGAGTCCGTCAATGTAGGGACTGGCCATAGGGTCTTCCGCATAATTCTTGAACTTGAGCGAAGCATCGAGGGAATCGGAGAGATTCCACTTATTCTTCTTCTTTTCCTTCGCCGGCGAAGATGCCGGGGGCTTTTTGGAGCTGAAAAGCGAACGGAACCACCTAGCCGCCTTACCCATGGCGCATTATAGGAGTTGGAGTTGAAGAGATGGATTGAAGTTGAGATGGACTGAGCATTTTGATGGAGAGAGCACAGAAATTAGGATGAGAAGATCAATTGCTGGTATTTATTGGAGTGTGGGGGGGTTTAAACTTTTTGACAAACGGAGGGAGAGTGACGACCACGGGCGCTGCTGGTGTAGTGGTGGTTGCTACTTATCTTTGAAAGTGTTTTTTTTCTTTCTTAAAGAACATAAACTTTGAAAGTTAAGACTTTACAGGTAAAAGTCTTTACAGGTAAAAGTTGACTGAAAAGTCATTCTAATTTTAGCCGATTTTTTAATGATTCAAAATGTAATTTCTTTAATTATTAATTAGTCGTTGAACGACACTTTATTTTATTTTATTTCTATTTTTATTAGGGGTGATAATCAATTTTCGGTAATCCGAGAAAATCGGTACCGAACCGGTAACGGACCGGGAACCGGTTTCCCGAATACTGAATATACCGGTTCGGTCCGATAACCCGTACCACCCCTAAATCATAATTCCAGTACCTGGGTAACCGGTATCGAACCGGGTACCGGTTAACACTAACTCTAAATTCATAATTTCTAATTCCTAATTTTACGAAATACAATTCTATTCTATCGACTATCATATTATTGTAACGACTTTGAGAATCTCTTATGTTTTGTGAACTTCTATTGTACTCATATTATTGTAACCACTTTGATATGAATGATTTCGTTGGGCAAGAATTGTATTAGGCTTTAAAAAGAAAAATTATTATTTTTTATAAAAACCGGTTCCATAACCGGTAAACCGGGAGAACCGGTACCGAACCGGAACCGGAACTGGAACCGAGAACCGGATAATTTATCCAGTTCCGGTTCCTAAAATTTCGGTAAATCCGGTACCGGGTACCCGGATATCCGGTTCCGGTTAACCGGTACCGGACCGGTTATCACCCCTAGCTGGAATTGACAGACTATCTTTTGTACGATTTGAAGATCAACTAGCTGATATCTTAACCAAAGTCGTAACATCTAAAATTTTCAAGAATGTACTCAGTAAATTAAGTATTAGTGACTCTGTTACTTAATTTAAGGAGGGTGTTAGAAAGAATCTAGCTAATTTAAAAAGAATAAATCAAGATGAGTACTAGGTTTGACATATACATTCTTGGTCCTCAATCCTTACTACGTATTACCCTAATGGTGCCTGTAAAATACATGTAAATTGTAAGAAATTTAACATCTATACAAAGAATTTGTTTCCTTTAATTGTATCCTAAGTATGGTGTCCGATACATCCAATAATACCAATCCATCCAATAATACGAATACCTTTTAGCCAAATATTTCAATAATCAAACTTAACATTAATCCAACGATGTGATTGTGTCAGTGTATTTTCATTTTCTATTATCGAACCGAACTAACAATAAATTTTCTGGGAATGATATGTCGAAAATGACTAAACACGTGAATCAAACAAAGCGTGTGATTGTTCCTTTTCGCTGGATTGGATCTTGAACGTTTGGATTCTAATCGTGGTTGGCAAACAATATATATTAATTTACATTTTCATTTAATTCTATATCTATTAAATATGCATCTAATCGATTTATTCAGTTGATCATTGTAGTTTGAAACAATTAATATCATGAGTTAAGAACTGTAAAACATATATTCGAATTTAAACATAAAAAAAATAAATATGAACTATCATTACGAATATACAATCGCATATGGGTTTCGGTTTGGGTGTGGTTATCATCTTATGGATCTTGGCCCAATTGACAATATTGCATAAATTTTTATATATTTATAAAAGTATATACGTGTATATTTATAAAAGTATATGCGTGAAGGAGCGGATGCAAGAAAAAATGTTGATAGAGGCTCCTATTAAGCTTATTTTCTCACATTCATATTATATATATAGGATTATGTTAATATAAAAATTACACTTTAACATTTTTTTTCTTCTTCTTAATCTCCCAAACTCTAGCAATTTAGTCTTCAATAGCGTCAATTTAGTAAGAGCTTTAAATAATTTTCATCAATTTCAACAAATTCGAGAGTAGAAAGAAAGAATAAAATAAACAGAATGGTAGGAGCTTAAGCCCCTCGCCCCTTACATTTGTCTCCACCCATACATACGCGTACATATATTTTTATAATAATAAAATACAATAATATGTACAAACTAAATCTTAACTATTATATTTCACATTCATTTTCATTTTTACTATAGCTCCTAAAAGATAATAATATCCATACTTTTTAATTAAAATAAATCAAAAGTTTGACAGTTGCTCTGCTATTAGTTAACAAATAATCTAAGATTTTGCAATAACTAACAAAAACCAAAATTTAAGTATAAAAGTTATAACATATTGTATTACATAAAGAGTTCTTATAAAAATGTACAGTATTTATAAAAATGTACAGTAGGCCACAAATTGATCACCCATAGACTCAGGAGTAGACAGGATTTCGAAAACGATTAAATAAATGAAATATAATACAAGAAATAAATTGCAGCTAAATATATCTCCATTACCCAAGCTTCAAAAAACAGACATTGTCTCAAACAGTGTTTCTATACCTAAATGAACAGTTTGATTATACATGAAAATCGATTAAAAATACACTAAAGATCATGTCTAACATGCTCATATCCCCAAATTTTAATTGCTAAGTCTAAAATTTATATCATAATATATTCTAAATAAGTGTAAGAATTAAAAAAAAAAAAAAAAGAAGAAGAAAAAGAGCAAAGTGCAGCAACTGGATTACAAAAGCTGAAGTCTGACTTCATAATTCATAGTTTATCTGCAACTTTTAATTTGTTGATAAACAAACTTAACTGAAATTAAATGAAACTTCCCAAATAAGCCTGCGTACACACAATAATAATGACCTCTAAATTCCACTCTATTTAGACTACCACCATTAGTAACCATTGGCCAATGGTCACCAACTATAAGACAAAACTATTAATTGAAAAAAAAGAAAAGAAAGTTGGATGATTTGTGTGACCTAAGGCTCCAAGAGCCTCAAGGTCAAAAAAAAAATTTGTTGTGGTAGTGACATGTGTCACATGTAGTATAATTTTTTATTTATTTAAATATTATATATATAAATAAAATAAAAATAACTATATATTATAAAAATAAAAAATGATGATTTATTCTCTATGAAATATAAAATATTTTCTGTAATTTTTTAAATATTTTTAATATATTAAAATTAATTATATTTCTTATATATAATTTAAAATATATAAAAAAATATTTTATTTGGTTGGGTTGGAGTCACGAATGTAAGTAGAAATTATATTAAGTTGGAGGTTGTGTATGTGGATGAGAGAGAAATAAATATTTTATTAAAAAGTTGAATTAAGTTGAGTCGAATGAAGGTCACGGATGAGGATAGTCTAAAGGCTGCTGTGAGTAAAATAAGGGTTATGAATAGAATCACCTCCACAAGTGGGCTAAGTGGATCTATAAGAATTGCGCATACAAGATAAAGTTTAGCGTTTAGGTTAATAATTTCAAATTTCAACATTGTAACCAACTTCTTTTTTATTGTGATATCATATAAAGTAATTTAATGCTGTCTTTCATTTTCTTTTATTTCGGGTGATTATAGTTTGAATGGAAAATTTTCGAATGACTCATCAAGCCTATAATTATTTCTAAAATTTACTCATAACTACCCATATCTAATCAATGAGCAGGATTTATTATATCACCCGTGTAATTATTAAAATATTTTATAAATCTAATAAGTTACAGATTTTAGATATATAGAAGTCGACACATGCATATACTTGTGAGTGGAAATGTGCAATAGACATTGAGACAATTGTGAAGCATTTAACAACTCGTAGTCGTAATTCCTAAAAACTTTACATTATTACTATTATTTTATTATTATAAATGACTGAATATACTACAAAATGTAATTATCGTTCACTATAGTACAACATATAGTACAATAGAGTTCAATATATAATGTCGCGTGCATTCAGCCCCTCGCCGGCAGCCGAAACCGCCCAGCTACATAGTCAACCACCACCTCTAGCATGAACCCACTCACGTGCAGAAAGCTCCTCCAACCAAATAATGCTTCTCAAGTCGCCCCAACCGCCGCCGCAAGTCCCCACCTCATGGACAACTCCGCCGCTGCCATGGCCGCTGCATACAGAAGACAGCTGGACTCCTCCATTGCCCTAACCATTATTGTCCTTCTTACTGCATTTTTCTTCCTAGGATTACTGTCCTTCTACATCCGCCGTTCCTCTACCGAGCCACAGCCGGAGCAGGAGGGCGGCGCTGAGGCGACCGCGGCGGCGACGTCGCTGCCGCTGGTGACGTACACGAAGCAGCAGATGATGGAGGAGTGCCCGATCTGCTTGAGCGAGTTCGAAGAGGGAGAGACCGTGAAGCTCATCCCGTATTGTGGTCACGTGTTCCATGCCAAATGCGTTGACACGTGGCTCCAACTGCACGTGACCTGCCCTGTCTGTAGGTCTGATCAACTGTTCAAGAGAGTTGAACATTCTTGATTCCTCGCTGGGATAATTCATAATTGTTGGCTTTCTAATTATCTACTGTTTTATATATATTTAATTAAACATCAAAGATGGATTAGTAATAAATCCATGTGCATGCAAAGGCGGATCTAATAAACAATGGGGAGGGGTTTAAGCCCCTAAAAAAAAATCTTTTTTTTTTGCTATTTTAAAATTTATGAAAATTATCGAAAATTGTTTTTAGTACTTATTGAGTTAATGCCTTAAAGATTGGAAAATCGGAAGTTGGAAAATTTCAGCTCATACCAATACTTTTTTCTGCGTCCGCCAGTGCGTGTATGTATAAGATTCACTCACAATATATCCATTTTTAAGGTAAGATTTTTAAATATTATAAGGTACCACCACGTGCATTGTATATCGATAAACAACTAAAACTTTTATCAGACCTAAAATCAACGTTCTTCCCTCCATATATATAACTTATAATTTAAAACGATATTATCATGTTAGCTAATGTATATAATTATCACCAATTATAATCTTTAATTTATATTATATATATTCACTAATATTTATATATTAGTTATTGATTTAAGCCTCTTTAAGTTTTTCTTGCTAGTCTAGCTACATGATACTAGAATTAGTAGCAATCGACCGTAACGTGATTAAAAATATTATGCACTATGGTTATTTGGTTTTTCATTATATTTACTATACCAATATATTAAATAAATTATGGTATTACTATGTTACTCATATATTCGTTTTATTTATTTTTTTGTCAAAAGTGCACGTATTTCTATTTAATAATGATGGCTAAATTTTCCGACAGCAAATTAGTAACTCCAATATTTTTTCTCGTCTAATAATATATTATGTCTCTCTCCTTTTATTTATTTTCCAATAGTATGGATAATTATTAACGGGCCTTTTTTTAATAACGGGTCCAATATTTTTCATGGTCAAATGGACCGTCAAATATTATAAAACCACAAGAAGGGATTCTTTGTAAATTATCTGGACCAAATAAAAAAATTATCCTCACATAAGAATTAGGAATTAATATCAACCGCTAATCTTTGTACAATTTACATTTTTTATAAAAATATGTATTTATTATAATATAAAATATATTATTATTGAAGATGTATTATTATATAATAAATTATTATACATCATTAAGGAATTTTCACAAGTGATCAATTATGATTTATGACCATCTCATTTAGCAAAACTTATGGACTAGATTGTTTCCTAGCTAGTTCCTATATTATAGATGGTTCCTATTCAATTTTTTTTATTATTATTTCTACAATTAGTATATTATATATTATGTAGGGTAAATTGAAAAATAAATTCCAAATTTTCAGCGTTTTTGCAAATTAAATCCAAATTTAAAATGCTACAATAATGTTCTAACATTTCGATTTGTAACAAAATCGTTTCTTGAAATTTTCGAACGAACTTGGAGCTGAAAATTGATTGACAGCTTTTGAAATTCATTGTTGGGGATGTCTTCTTGTATTGTTTCGTCGGATGTCTGACTGTTAAGTAATTTAATCAACAGTCAGTGTGGCAGAGTTACAGCTCCCCAGTAGTTTTAGTCTTAATTATTTTAGGAAACCCACACTAAGCAAATGGTGTATTGTATTCCTAAACCAATTTAATGCAACCTTATCTTTTTCTGTTACGCAAAACAACCGCATCCGCCATCCAAAAGTGCGACTTAATAAGTAATTTTTTAACTTTTGTATAGGGATGTTAGTCCAACCCGAATTCGCTGGGTTGGCCCGACTTGTCCGCTAATTTTAGAGGCTTAGGGTTGGAAATTTCTACCCCGATAAAATTTTGGCTCGATTAGCCCGCACTCGATTAGCCTGTAACCCGATTAGCCCATAACCCGGAACCCGATGGGCTAGTCCTAGGTACAACTATTAATATTCTTCCGCCTTTTTGTCAACTGATTTTACACTTCAATGATAATTTTGATAAAATTGATAACTACAAAAATAAAATAAAATAAATCCTTTAGTTTATATTTAATATATATTTATATTAGATTTTTACTAAAGTAAAAATAGATAAACGAATTGAAAATTTCAAGTTCACTATAACCATTATTATGAATTTTAAAACATACTTTGAAATTTAACGAAACATGTTTGTGGTTTTCTTTTAATTTTATAATTTTTAAATTTGATTTTTTATCATGTCAAGATCTACAATAAGTTATTCTTAAGTTAAATTATTTAATAACAAAAGATTTATCCAACGACATTCTTATTCGTTGTCATTTTTTATAGTTTTTACACTAATAGTATTTAATCGTGTTTGAGCTTAAGTATATATTCTAAAATTCTCCCAATTAAATTTTTACAGTCATTAAGCATTGGAGAAATCATGTATCACGTTTTGGAGAATTTGTTATGATGTCGTGTGATGTGTTTAGTATTCTTATAACAACGATAGCATAAGAATCTTTCTTTCGTATTAGAGCACACTTTTTGAACAAATATACCAAAAAAATGTAAGCTCTTCTTTGCACATGTAGTTGGTTGCATATATATTTTTATGGTAAGATATTTTTTTATATAAAATTATGAATTATCAAACTATATTTTATTTTAATATTATAATTTTTAATAGGTAATGAAGAGTTTGAAAACTATGAGTTCGAAGTAAATTATCAAGTTGAATATTAAAAAATTATCGGTGTAGAAGAACAATGTTATTCAAGTGTTTAGAGTTTAGATTCATTTCTGAGACTCTTTGATTCTATGTGGCAAAACTATTTTTAAACAATTTATCGTTAATTTTATGTTATGTAATCTTGCACTTTTTTTAAATATTTCAAACTTTGAATTTTACGCTTGTCATAGGATTTATATATTTAATTTTTGTGTACGTTTATGTATTATAAACATAGAATTCTTAAGAATAAAAAATACATATATATTATTTTTTGTCGTTTGCTTTTAGCCCGATTAGCCCGCTAGGCTAGCACGAAACCCAAAAGTTTAGAGTTAGGGTTGATAATTTTTAACCCGATAAAATTTCAACCCGATTAGCCCACACTTGATTAATCCGTAACCCAGGTAGGGCTACTCCGGAACCCAATAGGCTGGCCCAATTGACATCCCTACTTTTATGTGTGCACGGAAGATAAACTATAACTAAAAAATTAATTTAACAGACTCAACCTAAAAAATACTAGTTAAATTAGAATACCTTATTATTATGTGCTAGAATATCACTTCTGTCATATATCCATATTATGGTCCATCATGCAGTCTTCTGTTCTATTGTGAGTCCACTCACATGACCTGTTTGATTCAATTATCACTATGACATAGAATTAATTATTTGCAAAAAAAAATAAAAATATAACAATTTAAATATAATTCCACTTAATTTTGATAATAATACACCTTTGTATCTCATGGTTTTAACATTCAATTTAAGAATATTTAATTATCAATATATCTTAATTAATTCGATGTACTAACTCAACTTATATATAAAGTAATACATCAAATTAATTTACAGAACATATGAATCTATTCATTATCTGCATTAAATATATCTATGAGTACATCTCCCATGGGACTGACATGTTGAGGTGTTCTCATGCACATTGAATTGCATCGACTATCCAGTATTCTGTTCTAGCAAAGCCATGCAGTGCTAAATTAGAAAGATCCATTTCCATTTTTTTAGTACCAAAGAAATCTGCAGCCGTTATTTGAAATACAAATTAAATACGCTACATCAGCGGCGGATCCAGAATTAAAATAGATGGGGCGAAATAAAATGATGAAAAATTAAATATAATCTTTAATACGTTTAAAGATTTTGTTTCTTCCTACGACACATTTTTCTCCATCTTTCTCTCACTCTCACACAATCACACTTCTATTTCTCAGTTTCTCCCCTACATATCCGATCATTTGAACGAAGGGGCAACCATGACAATTTTACGGTGACCCTAAGGAAAAATTAGTCGCCGGGAGACCGGCCGCCCCCTCCGACACCCCCCATCCGCCACTGCACTACATTCTTATACGATAATTAGCAAATCAAAACGACATAACCGTTCATTAAACCACCAAAAATGATTAAGACTATAATGAACAACAATCTAAAAAATTATTCTGTTATCAAGAGTAAAGATCTTACGACATACAGATCGAAGTTAAACTTATTCATATTTAATAATTGTTAAATGTTCACTATTTGAATATAAACTAGTATAACTTAATTAAAGAAAAATAATTTACAAATAGACTTGCTTATATAGTAGATTAGTACTTATATAGACTTACTAGCTCAGTTCTCGAGCAAACCTTGAGGAGTTTGTGAGTTGCACCAACTCACTTAGTATGAATTTCGAGGAGGTTGTATTATTATTATTATTATTATTATTATTATTATTATTATTATTATTATTATTATTATTATTAATGGTGTGACATCGTTGCTATCTGCTGCTCTCGGCAGTATTTCAACAGTCACAATTATGAAATTCTATCGTTGCATGCCACCAGCTGGATTGCTCAATCCTCCACTCTTGTATTCAAATCTTATCACAACATGTCATAATAACCATTTGTCTTTAAATGAACACTAACATAAAAGAATTTGAGGTAACACAGTAAACACGACAACGACACGAACACAGATTTTTTCCATGTCAACATGAACTACATAAAATAAATGTATGATCTATTTATATTATACATATAATGTGTCATTAACATGCCATACTAAGAGGTTATCAGGTTAGCTGTTAGCATTTCATTGTGTTAGCATGAAACACAATTCCATACTAAAAGTTGTGTATCATGATGACACAAATACCAAAACAATATGAGTCCTAGAATATGTGCATTTCATCTAACTAGAATATTAGAGAAAATATAGATATTAATATTTTCTAGTATTTCACATTCTTTCTACAGTGTTATTTGGAAAAGGTTAACGACGGCCAAAAATATTTTGGTGGCGGAGGAATTTGCAATTTGCATGAGGGCCACGTCGCCGGCGTCAGAATTAAGATGGCGATGGACCACAGAGCACATAATTTCTTGAATTTTGATCTTATCTATAACAAAACAACATTTAAGTAATGGGACAAAAATTCTCTCTGTATCAGGAATAGACAAAACATGACTTTCACACCAACCAAGTACCCTAAATGTTCCTGTACTCTTTTACTATATGAATGAAATATGAATAATGACCACTACCATAATAATTCTAATTGCTATTATTAATTAATTCTTTCATCTCTGCAACAATATAAGAATACATAATAAGGACAAGGTTAATGTAAATCTAAGTCATCACCTCAAACCCAATTTTCAATTGTAAAATCACTTCTAAAATGTTGTAGATTAATACCTAACATCTTATTTGTTACAATGAGAATTTCCACCGACTTTTAATTCAAACATATTCTCATCGTTCAAGTATTTCATTTGAAAATCAAAGATTGGATTTTTGATAAGTTCGGGGAGATGAGAATTTTAGTAATCATCATCGCCATCAAATATGTTGTTCCTCTGCCAAAATTCACTGTGATTAGCAAATATTAGAAATCAACTCATGTAAAAATATTCTCCATTCGAGCCCATCAAATTGTCCAAGTTTAGGTTTCTTGGAGTGAGTGCTCGAACAATGAGAACTTATTTGAAATTTACAATTGGACAAAATGTTAAATTTGAGGATGAATTTGCAGTTAGTGATGAAATTGCAACAAAATTAGACGCTGGGTAAGAATTTGCAACACTTTCAAAATTAGAATGCAAATTGAACCTAAAACGGTAGTGGTGAAAAACCAAATAAGATTCTCTTAAATTGCGCAAAAATTATAACTTGGATTAAGGAAACAACGGAGTTAAGTACAAATTATATTTTTATATTTTTAAGTTTGAGCTTTAGAAAAAGTAACCACGGAATCAAGAGTAGGACTATAATTTAAGAATAACCCGATATTAAAACATGTGTCATCATTAGTAAACTGCTTTCATATGATAATTTTACAAAAAATATATATACACGTATAGTTCATGAAAGTATATTTGGAGCCTCAATGCCAGGGTAACTTGAACGACCACCTGAATCGCCTCATGGATAAACAGGCCTTGTAATTCTTCTAAGAAATGACTGCAGATATGCTTCAGCTCTACGTCTGCTGAAGAAAACACCAATTCATATAGTTCAACTATAGTGTGTAGGTAACTAAACGCTTGTTAGTATTATTCGAGATATAGGTTACCTTATTGGTGTGTAGTGCAGGAAGGATTTGCGTGATTCAAATCCTATGCAGTTCACATGTATGTTGAATTTCCTTTCTTTACTGGACAAAGTATGCGTGGACAGCCTCTACTGCTGGGGCACAACACATCGGACACTTCCCCTGAGACTGGACCAGATTTTCTGCACAATTTGTACAGGTGCACATGTGCCCACACCTGTATGAATAACATATAATTATCATATCTAACACCATCAAGATTACCATAGCTAATGCATGACAGCACCTTTCTTTTTGCTTTGGTGGAAGCATAATAACTACTAAATTGAGTACAATGTTTTCAAGAAAATATTCTGTGATGAGTCTTGGGTTTTAACCAACGATATTCTCAAGAAAGATGAGGCATGTTATGGATTTATTTGGAACCGTGTATTAACTATTGAATATAGAATATTCGATAAGATACAAATCAGGTTGTATTTTTGTCATGTATTTCTGCACAAGTTAAGCGTGTAAGCAGTTTCATCTTGCATACCTGTAGAGCAAGGAATCAATTTTACTGTGCTGACATACGCAGCAAATTCCTCTCTTGATGTGATCCAACTGAGATTCATCATGAACCCTGTTATCCTTGGCTACATCTGCATGACATCACATAGTATTGTTAAAAGGTTATGTGGGCAGACGCGAGAGTGCTACATTGCAGGAACTATAAAGAAAGAAGAGGGAAAAACACAAGATTATTTGATATGGAGGGGATATGACTTTCACGATAGCTGGGGTTACAAACTAACCTCCTGGAGAGATTGACCGATTTAAAGCTGCAGAAACCTCATGATGCAATGACCGCTGCAACTCTATTTGCATGTCCATGCAAGATTCCAGCATAACTTGCATATTATTCATCCTTTGCAGAAGCCTAGCCATGTCAATCCTTAACTCATTGATGACCTCCCACTCCTGACAATCATGTACAGAAAGAGATGTCAGTGGAAGGAGTAAAAGTATATGATTTGACAAACAGAAGGAACATTGGGGTTGTCGGAAAGGAAGACTTTATGGCATGTCAGAAACAAACCCGACAAAGTATCAAATAAAAAGTTGATCTGCGAAACAAAAACAGAGGAGAAGTTGATGAAAAAATCACCTAAATAATCTATATTTCAAATTTTTTTTATGAAGTGTTCTACAAATAGTATCTCCTTTTATTATCTAGTCTAAAGTCCGTAGTCTTGAAAATCTCTTCATAGACATAATACAATGCCTTAAAGAAATACTTTCGCATGAGCAAACAAAAAATGAAATAAATGCATGCAATAACTGAATGGAAAGGAATTATTGGAACTAATTTAATTAATGATTTTCGCTTACTATTCCAAACTGCTGATTTAAGTAATGGCGTGCCCAATCTGTAATCTGCAAATCCTCATTCCAAAGTTGTTGGGATGCCTCAAAAAGTGTTGAAGACTGCATAAATGGATTTCTCTCAGCACTTTCAGATGGAGCCAGAGATTGCTCACGATCTAGCTGTTCAGGGTCTTGCTCGATTTGAGGAGGAAAGGATGCACTGTCCAGTTCCCAATCAACAGAAGCATGAGCAAGCCTTTCCACGTGAGACTGCAACACCTGATCTAGACTCTCACGGAAACTGCTATGGAGAAGACTAGATACACGTCTCCTGAAGCAAAAACAATAAGTTGTTAACCCAAACGCCTTCATTGAATGCAGGATATCATTTTGATACAAAAGTGATTAGATAGCGTACAGGCTGAAAAGCTCCCTTAGTTCCATTCTGTTAACATTATCATCATCAGGGAAATAAGCTGTATCAACTTCTCTAACAGATTCTCCGGCCTCACTAGAAGGCATGTCTAGCCAACTGTCAATAGCCTCTTGCAAAGCATGGCTCGGCCAGTCATGAGATTCTTGCATCTGATGATCTTGCTCTTCAACATTGTTACCAGATGGTCCGGGAAATGATTGACTAGAGGCTCTTTCTTCCCAACTTCTGTCGCTGTCTTGTCTGCTACCATCAGCCCATTCAGTAAATGCAACAGTATTTACATTTTGAGCAATACTTTCTTCAATCTCAGTTATTGACCATTGATATTCTTCAGCTGAGGCATCATGTGAATCGGATTCCTCATTTGTGTTTCCTTCCAAGCCAGTAGCATTATCATCTACTTCATGAACAGAACTTTCACCACTTACGGATTCATAAGAGGATCCAGTGCAATTTATGTCTGCAGATTCTGGCAACGATTCATTGCTAAATGTGAGATTCACATCTTCATCTTCAACATGACTAAATGCTTCATGCTGTCTTGCTTCAGTCACCAAAACTGACTCCTCTATACTACTAGCACTTTTAGCACAAACAGACACATCTTCTTGACTTCTTTCATTAACCAAAACAGGTTCCTCTGCTTCATCAAGTACTCCAAGTTCTTGCATATTGCAGTTCCCACCTGTGGTGGTACCTTCCAAATCTGCAGCTATATGAATTCTAGTAACTCCCCCTTCAGTGCAAGTAGACTCAGCTTCACCCTTATTTCCATCATTATAACAAGAATCGGACCCAGCACTGTTCACTGAAGCAGAACCAGTATTGTCCAACTTGGAGAGAAACCCTTCCCTGTATGAATAATTAGTATGCTTCAAGAATGAGGTTGATAATGAAGTAAGCAAAGATATCAAGTTCAACTTTAGTTAGTAAACACCATAAAGCTGATTTTTACAAATTAGATAATAAAAGTTTTATGAATTAGTTCCAAGCCACAAACTGCAGTTTTCAATTTGAATCTCAGTATCTTAAATGGATTGCTAGAAATTACCTAAGGTCAGAAACTGTCTGTCTTTCTCTAAGAAAACCCAGTTCAGTGGCAGCCACTGAAGATGGTCTTTCATCCACCACTAATCTTCCATTTCTTAGGAACCTACCTCTGAGAAGCGCCTGCAAAGTGGTTCAGAAATTAGTCATAGCACATCGGATACTAAACTACTAATCAGATATGAAAAAACTTTCTAGGTTCAAATTAACAATTAACAACCTAAAGCGAACTATTATACAGGCCACATGTTCTATCTTGCTTAGTGTCACATGTATTGAATCAATATCGTTTATAAAAAGAGGTTTTCAGTTGAAATGTGGCATGCAAACATGAAAAGTCCCAACTAAAGCTGGAAGTAGGCAAATGACTATCTTTGCAACATTAATGATCCATTGCAACAAAAAAAAAAATGCAAGGTATCCCAAAATGCTAGATCATTGAGTTAGGCAAAGCATCCACTAAGTAGGAAAATACCTACTGCTTAAACATAATTTATCAATATTATCACCTGAATGCGATTACGGTAAGCAAAATCAGACACATGTTTCTGCTCTGACAGGCTTAGAAGTTCTCTCTTTCTTTCACTTTGAGCCTTCAAGAGAAGGTCAAGAAGAGTTTGTCTCCCACATAACCTACGAAGAGGCCTTCGTGCACCAATCTCTGGATGATTAATCACCAATCCATCACCCACCTGCATAGTTTGAGACGCAACTTCAGCAACTCCCTCTCCAGATGAGGCACGGCCACTTCTCTGCTGGGAAGTATTTAGTGCCCGTTCCCTGAGAATCCTTACCCTTTCAGATTCAATATCATCAACACATTGCCATGCACGATTTTTGCGATTGGATCCATCAGATGGATGACCCTTAGGACAAGTATTCATCCACTCTCGAAAAATTTGCCTCACCCTTTCCCGTTCAATTTCTCCCAAGTTACTAGATTGCTCTGATATTACACTGTTATTATCCTCATGTTCGGTCTCTGAACCACCACTAAATCCTTGGTTTTCAGACTCGTAAGAAACCTGAGAGAAAGCATCACCATTCTCACTCCCGTCTCCTACAGACGTGCATGTGCTTCTGCATTCGGAATCAGAACCGTTTCTCTGTTGCCTTAACCTGTACGATTGACTCAACACATGTTCGCCCTCAATCTCCCGCCACATCTGCAAGAGGGTGGATGCCCTTGTGCTACGCCTACAATGGTCATCATCCCACCTGCCGGAGTCTCTTTTCTGTGGCTCACCAAAGAAGGACCGAGCAAAATCCGGGACATTGTGTAAACCGGCAACAGCCATTTCTAAACCTGTTATCACCGTCAATGTAACTCACAGAATTGATAGAGGTCTTCTACCTCAAATAGACCACACAACCGAACAGAATTATCAACAAACTAGTCGCTATTACAATATTAGCATAAAACCACTTCTAATAATCACAGCCAAAAACCATCCTCAGCTATTCCACCAGTAGTTACACGATCAAACAATGCCTGCAGAAGATCTGCGGAAAGAACAATATATCATTATTCACATTCAAATAAAAATATCTAACCCATACTAAATTTGCAACATTTAATCCACCCTAATACGATTAAAGAATAAAAAAATTGAAATAAACCAACGAAAAAAAAGGTTGGTAACTTGCAGATCCATCTTCTCCTAACCAACAAAACCCCACCCCCAACAACATCAATTGCTAAACCTTTCAACAAGTGGAAACCCAAAACATATGGTTTTGAGGAAAAAATAACACTGATTTCGACCCAAATTCCTTATCAACGAATTGACAAATACCAAATTATTCACTCCATAGCACAAGGTACCACGGAACAAGATACGAAAGCGGCAGACACAAACAAGTACTTCACAGTACAAAAAGATCAAGAAATTCATATACAAACAAACATAATTTTCACCTAATACTGTAATTCAGGAAATATAACTGAAGCGCCTTTCAGCTACAAAACCAGTTCTTGACAGCAAATGTAACAGTGGCAGAGACAAAGAACCAGTCGCGCATAATTATGTTTTGGAGAGGTTAGAAAGAGAGGGAATTTATGAAAAATAAATAGCAACAGCAAAAAATTAGGGGGTGAGGAGGGGACACGGCCGCGGCGCCATTTATTACGTAATTAACATGTTTCGTTTTGAAAATTTTGCCGTAAATCTAACGTCTATTTTTCTCCTCCCCTTTTTCCCCTTGACCGCCGCGTGTGCTAAATTACGGAATTAGTCCTTCGGCGGCCCTGGGTTTAACGGTCAACAGTAGATTATTGTGGTAAATATTTTCTTTCTAAATAGAGAGTTGGGACCCTTTTTTATTTTTATTTTTGGCATTAAAGCCATTGGTGTTAGATTGCGATTTAAATTCTTATCTCACCCTAAGATAATTAAATTACCAAAATATTGGGGTTGGCACACTTGGTTTGTGGCTTGTTCTTGTCATTTAGTATATCATTGAGATCTATTATGAAATTTTAATTGTAAATAGCGTCTAATCTCGTTTTTGTTTGTTTGAAATTGTGTCGGATGTTTATTCGGAGTTTTGTAAAATAATACCAGGTATGTGTTTTATTAATTTGGGGGAAAGGTACGTCGCAGTGAATTTGATCTCTAAATCTTTTTGATTAAAAAAAAACTTCGTTGCTTGAATGTCCCGTAGTGATAATACGAGATTTCGAAGTGATAATATTGTTTAGACTGTGTTTTAAGTTTTAGATAATCCATATATGATAGTTTTGAGATACCATGATGGCTAAGTTGTGTGTCAAATCAATGGCTGTTAATATCATCTAAAAACAAGATTTATTTTACGAATATAAGATTTTGGGGACATTAAAATCCGAATTTCCTATGAACTACTAACAACATTTACGGACTAACTTGATATTTGTGACATGTCTGTGTAGTTATTATGAGTAGTCATATTAGTAAAGGGTCTGGTACCAAAATGATCTACTTATGTTCAATTTTATAATTATCTCTTCTATAATTTGTATTAGCCAATCTCAAGCCAAATCTTTTGTTGAATTGCATAATTGTGTAACATCTTTTGCTATATTTACAAATAATTCTCATATGTCAAGAAAATTTAAAATTCACCAAATTTTGTTATAAAAAATTAAATGAGAATTTTGCATATTTAGAAAGCGATTAGATTTTATCATAAGAAAATTTTGAAAATCTATTGAATTTGTTTTACGCGTGCAATAGGATATTGCATAATGTTGCGATAATTAAAGGTTGCAGTTTGAGGCATGAGGAAAAAATAATCTGAGAGTATATATATTCTAATTAACATTCCTTTTACACATTAAGTTTGAGGAACTTGTACTAATTTTCTTTTTTCTGGATTAATGAAAGCTATGGAATTATATATTTGGTATAATGCAAGCGAAATCCTTGATATCGGGATATATAATACATATAATGGAATATTAATCTATTTGCAGACTAAATTTCTGTTGACCACAATAGAATTTGAGTATGGGCAGACTCATTTGAAATATGGTTGACAACTTGTACTTAATTATAGGATGGGGGAATTTCTCCCTAATCCATTAATGACATTAATGAATGCGGTTGTTGTATTTAAGGATTCAGCAAGTTTTCCTTCTCTTCTTTATATCATTACCGTTATTTGCCATTAATTAATGTCATTCTTGTTAGTATTTTTAAGTTGGGATAACCTTAATAATAATAATAATAATAATAATAATAATAATAATAATAATAATAATAATAATAATAATAATAATAATAATAATAAATAGATATAGTATATAAACAAGTATTTCACTTTTTTATGTAGTATTGCTGAAATGACGATGTTATAGATATGAGTAATTTGTTGCAATGTGGTTGAATATCAATTTTACCTTGAAATTGATGTTGGTGCATATATATCATTTCCACAGCTATACTGGAACCTACTCATAATTTTTTTTTTATCTTAAGTGCTCCATTTTTTATTTTATTTTTTATAATACAACTACAGATGATGCATTAAAAAAGTTAAAATTTATAAATTGTTATGTTTCATGATTTAAATATTTTTTTATCTCAATTTTAGCTATGATTATTTTATATTTTTTATTTAATTATAACTATTGTTGTGCATGTGGGAATTTGAAATATCATGTCATCAAAGTAACGTTTTATTAAAATACACATAAAATACCGTTATTTTGATTACATTGAATATCTCAATTTTCGACATCATAAAATCTATACTAATTATGGAGCTTTAAATCCGACTACCAACTAAAGTTTCCAGCACTAAAATTAGTAATGCATTAAATCAATTTATAAGGGCTTGAATAATGTAATATTCAATCGAAATGAAACTATCACTAATTCAGTTGAGGGATGCTAAAACAAGTGTGTGTAGTGTGTTTTCCTTTTTTCACCTTTTGGCCACTTGGCCTTCGATTTACTTGTTGCAATTTATCATCCAACGTAATGATTTTCTTGTAATGATCGTGACATTTTAAGAATCTTAATACTTCAAATTAAAAAAATATTAATATTTGTTAATTAGCAATAAATTGCATATCCTACAATGTTTACAAATTGTTTGGTGAAGTTTTGGGTTTTTTGGTGAAGGTTAACACATTGCTATTGCTATTCATGGCATGTCACTAATAGTTCATGCATGTTGGTGGATAATAGGTTTCAATCTTTACGGCATTAATGTTTTTTATTGTAACAAGGACAAATGCATAATTATGTGAGGAAAAGCATCAATGCATCAGGTGTTTGAGTTATCTACCCAATCTCTCACAGATTCATGAATCAATGCTCTACTAGTCTACTCCCACACGTAGCAACTAACAACCACGTTAATTAGGGGAACCACCATCCAAATGTGTATAGCAAGTAAATTTACGAATTTCTGTTTTTCTGAATAGTCAATTTTTTTTTAATCTAAATTTAGAATTATAATATATTTATTGGAACTAATAGATCAAGATTTAAAAAAAATGTGTTATATTTTGGTGCAAACATTACGCATAAAAGTTTAATTGTCATCACATAAGAAGTAATGCTCTCGTTTTGTGATTTTATCTTCTTTTTTTTTTGATACAAGGCAAATGCTCTCGTTTTGTGATTTTATCTTTGAACTCAAAATATTAGTCATACAAAAATAATTTTCTCGTTCAGAGTTGAACTCAAAATCTCCCGCTTACGATGGTTGATGGTTTTATGTCAAAATAAAATTTATAGGTCCAGTAACCACCCAAAAATTGCTGCCATGGATTTCCAATCCATGATGAAACCTCCATGTGAGCCATATTGGGCTTTTCTGTTGGCCTTGGGCTATGTCAGAAAATCATGAAACATTAGTGATAATTGCTAAATAACAAATCACATATTCGTCATTGTCTTATTTCGAAAGTTACAAAAGAAGCATTTGTTGCAATTACTCTTCTATATACGACATCGTTTTACACTTCAAATGACGTTAGTTTGCCGATGAAAGTTAGAGATACTTAGATTAATATAATATAATACTTAAGTATATTTTTTTGTCCGGTAGGTGAAAGTGAGATGACGAGAATTGAATCCTTAATCTCACATTTTATTACATAAAAATCTAATTGCTTGGATGCCTCCCCAGAAGAGCAAATGATGGTCATGAAAATTAACCTTAATTCATAACCACATTCTTCTAAACTCGTGAATAATTTAGTCTTAATTTCACCAATTAAAGGCAAAATAGTACTTCTAGTAAATATTGCTATTTTTTATATTCACAATATAAAAATAACTATTTGATATATTTTATTTAAGATAGAGAAAATACTTTGTATCTTCAGCTAATTTTCTACGTATATTAGTAACATTGAATTGAAAGCATGCATTAACACTCAAACCTCGCCGAATCCAATATGAGGCGCTCACAAATTGAATAAACACTTACAAATTAATATAAAAAGAAAAAAAAATGAAACCTCAAAAGAACAAATTAATTAATCGAAGAATCTCAATCCATATCCGTGTCACAGAGCACCCTCTGAAAAGCCTTGTGCGAATCAAACGGCACCGTCACGGATTCACAGTCCACCTTGAGCGACCGATGTATCTTAAACACCCCAACCTTGAGCCTAATCTTGGCCCGAACCTTCACGTTCAAGTTCACCTCCCCTGCGGCCCGCTCCATCCTCAAATCCCGGGCCGTGGCCCCGTACACCGTCGCGTTCTTCACCACCAGCGCCAAGTCCACGAACGTCACGTTCCTCTTGGGCTGGTGGAAGGGGTGGACGTTGTTGACGGATAGCTTCTGATCCTCGTACGACACCGTGACGTCGATCCGGTCGTAGTAGAGCGACACGTAGCGGTTGGGGTTGTTGGCCCTGAGCACGAAGTCGAAGTCGGAGTTGAGCTTGTCGTCGGTGATGTTGAAGCCCGTCACTGAGCCGTGCTCGATCGAGTAATGAAGTTTCTTCGGCTGCACCGACGCCCATATGATCAGGACTGCCAGGCCCGTCATAGCGATCAGGGCGATTACCACCAGCACCACGCATTGAAGCATGGGGCGCCGCGGCGGCGCCGCCTGCCCCTGCGCTGGTGCAGTTCGGACCATGCTTGGGTTGGGCGGATTTAATTAGGGTTTGTTGAGATTGATTGGATTATGTTGTTTTTGGGGTTGGGGTGTGTATGTGGTTGTTTGAGTAATTGAGTTGGTTTATAAAGATTTGATCAGACATATATGGCTTCGTTGTTGTGATGCATTGTTTATATTTCTTTCACTTTCTTGTTTTGTTTTATGGGTTTTCTTGGATGAAACTCAAGAAATATACGAGTGAGGAATTGAGCTGTAATAAAAGGTGACAGATGAAGATGAATATTCTTGTCTTGCACAGTTTAAATTGGTTATTTTAACGGAAATCTTGGAATCAGATTAGCTGGAATTGCTTCTTAATCAAGGTATTCTAAAACCATCTCTAAAGCTCTTCTCTTTTCATATTCTTCATTTTGAGCTCTTATATGTACGAGCTAAAGGGAAGGAGGTTTATAAAGTGTTCATGGACTCTTTTTTCAGTTTATGTCAGTTGAATGATTGCAGTGTGTTTTATTATATTATTTATAAAATATTACTATAATTTGGGGCGCCTAATCATAGTGCCGAATCTAATGAACTAAAATGATTTTGAAGTGAGCTTATATATTATTTCACTCACTAGTACGAAGATATTAATACTTTCCTTCATGAGTAAATATAATTACTTGAGAAAATCCTTCGAAAAAAAGTTTAAAACGAAATCTATAGTGTTTTTGTCTTATTAAGAATAACAACATCGTGATCTGGAATGTAACTGAACTATGCATCAATTATTCGAATCTTTAAACTGAAAAAAACTTGAGCCCGTTACATGAGCTCAAAGTTGAGCAAACTTGTTGGTTTTTCAATTTTATACTCTTTCAGACCTACTAGATTGTGACCTGGATTTTAGTTAGATAGATTATAATGTGAGTGAAGAAGGGTCACATTATAGTAGATAAAGTATGTTTTGATTGGAGAAATGGTGGGTCATGTGTGGTAAAATTGTAAATAAATGAAGAAAGTGTGAATCAAATAAAATAAGACAATAAGAAGAAGAAATAACAAAAAAAGGAAGAAAATAATATTAAAAAAAAAAAATCGTGGGTGCTGGTACCCGCAGGCATCGGGTACAGGTAATCGAGATACCCGCACTACTAGTCGGGTCGTGTACGAGTAAGGAAAATGAGGAATTTTCGGGTGCAGGTACCCATTTTTCCAGCGCTAATAGTTTTTAGGGTATTATTCACAATTAGAAATTATCTTTGGTTGTGATTGAGAGTTGTGAAGCTTGAAACACTCTTGGTTATAAATGAGAGTTTAAAAACGATTTACAATTCAAAATTATTTTTTGGTTACGGATGGAGTTTTTAGACCTCATAATTCTACCAAGCCATGACTTGGTTGGAAATTAACCTTATTTTTTCATTATTTACAAACTTATATTTATGACTAATAGTTTAGCCATGAATGGCTTTTGTTTTTTCATCATTCACGACCAATTTATATTCATAACTAATTGCTTGATTATAAATGGCATTTATTTTTCCAACTAATCTATATTCATAACTAACTTAGAATTTGTTGCAAATTAAAGAAGATTAACAATTAAAATTAGTTGCAAATTAAAAAAGATTAACAATGAAAGAGATATGGACTAGATTATGATATTATACTTTAATTAATTAAAGTTGGACTATTAATTAATTAATGCAGACAAAAGATAATAAGCGCATAGGCCTAGGGCTCATGAAGCAGTTATTATATATTTTCCTATTGTAGAGAAATATAGATAGATATTCATTCATCAATTTTGGAATGTTTAGAACATAAGAACTGATTTTTTTTTGTCACACAAAATAATACGTATGTTCAATCAAAGATTTCCTAACTTTCTCTGATTGAACTATGTACGAAGGAATTGTTCCCGCATCAGATTGGCATACACACAATCATCATAACTAGGGGTGATAACCGGTCCAGTTCCGGTTAACCGGAACCGAAAATCCGGGTACCCGGTACCGGAATTTCTGGAATTTTAGGAACCGGAACCGGATAAGTTATCCGGTTTCCGGTTCCGGTCCGGTACCGGTTCCCCCGATTTACCGGTTATGGAACCGGTTTTCATTTTATTTTTTTTAAAATAAAAATAAAAAAATCCTAATACAATTCTTGCCAATCCAAAACATTCACATCGAAGTCGTTACAATAATATTAATATGAGTACAATAGAGGATTGCAGTACATAAGAGATTCTCAAAATCGTTACAATAATATGACAAATAGATAAGGTGCCAAAACTGCCAAAGTGTCTGCATGAAATCATCTTCAACAAGTGATGCTATCATGTTGCTAAATATAATTCAAAGTAAAGATAATATATATATATATATATATATATATATAAAATATAATATGTGACAAATCAATGATTTCGCCGGAATGAAATAAAATTATGATTGGTGAAATCATCTCAACTTACTCAAAATTAAAACTCACACAAATTTCTGGGGCCGTGCATAATTAAAGTGTCATAATAAGTTGGTGAGTTAAAGTTTCGTGACTGCTTTGAGCCTTTGAGCGAATGTCGACGCCGAAATTTTTTGGATAGGCATTTTTTCGAAGATTTTGCAGCTCTTGTCTAGTGGATTTATTTCGCGAATCGCGATCTCAATTCCATCTATTAATGATTGGATTGATCGGAATTGATGTTGTAATATTTTTTTTACGTCCTTACTGATAAGGTAAGATCGTTAATAAACACAATAGCATAAACTCGTTTTGTATAGTGATTAGAACGTATAACAAATTTATGAGTCTACGACACTCTAATTTCTAATATATTATTTGGTACGAAATACACAACTCTTTATAAATAAAAAATTTACAAATACTACATACCATCTTTTTGGATGGTATTTGTAATATAAATCCTAATTATAACAAGGGAAATGATTTTTTTTATATAATGTGTCTGTGCCATAATACCTTTATTTTTGTTTTTCATAATTATATTTTATATTTTAACTAATGTACCCATTATGCTATTTTGGATATAAATAAATCAATAACAATCAATCTCTAGAATTATGAAAATCAAAATTAACTTATTCGATTTTCATAAATCCACATCTTTGGAAAAATAATATACCCCAATGTCCTTGCCCTTTCTTTGTGTCAAAGCCACAATTCCCTCCAACTCTTTTGATGAATTATACCCATAAGGATTGTAATCAACTTTCTTGAGCTTCTTTGGTTTTGGGCAGAATGATAAGAGTAGAGAATAGAGAGGAAATAGGAATTATTCAATTAGAGATTAGAAATTTTAAATTTAAGGTTAATATTAACCGGTACCCGGTTCGGTACCGGTTACCCGGGTACCGGAATTATAATTTATGGGGATACCGGACCGGAACCGGTATATCCGGTACTTGGGAAACCGGTTCCCGGTACGGTACCGGTTTTCCCGGATTATCGGAAACCGATTATCACCCCTAGTTTTTGTTATGATATTTGGACCGAATTATAAAAATAGTTTGATTTTTAAAAAAATATTTAAATAATCCAATTTTTGGGTGCAAATATGGTCCAAGCTTACATTTTCGAATACAAAACTCCGATGTACAATGCGCGGATCCAATATAAATAATTCAATTTATTTTGTAAATTACGTGAAACATTAAAACATCGTCAAAAGATTATATTTATATACCTACAACCTTAAGATCCTGAATTGTTTTCAACTTCACAACTAAATTTTATATAAATATTTATATAGGTGCATAGCATAAATAAAAGTAAAATATTGTTTTTTAGTTTTTGAGAGATAAAATATTAAGTTAGTATTAATGAAGTTGTTTTGTACAATAAGGCCACATTTTATAGTGATGACATGATAAAAAAAATTGTGACAAGAATCAAGATAAAAATCAAAAATAGCTTTTATTTGTTTGATAAATAAGATAAAATAAATAAAGTATTTGGTAATCTAGATTATTTTGTAAATAAGATGTAATGTTTTTTTTATCCTTTTTAAAAATATGAATATCATTTTGATAATAATTAATTAATTAACTATTGACTAGTTAATCTAAATTATCTCTTTTAGTGACAGATTACTTAAATTATCTCTTTTAGTGACAGATTACTTTTTACATCCTTCTACATTTAAATAAGTATATACCAGAATTGTATTTCAAATACAAACTTCATATAATCATTAATGTCAAAAATCCATTAACGAATAAAATTTTGTAAGCCAATATAGCTCTAAACTTATATTCTGTAACATGGAAAATTTCAAAACCAAATTAACATAAAAATTTAGTCTTAAGCATATTCATTCATGTACAAAGCTATCAGATTTAGTTTTAGCAAGGATTTTAAGGCTAAATGCAACACATGTGCTCAAATGCATTACTAGGACAAATACACAATGAAAAAAAATTCTCGTGCAACCTCACCAACATCAGCTATTTCAGGAGTCATCCCAGCAATTTCAGCAACGACAACATTCTCAACATCAATTGCAACAGTCGATGAAACGCAACTTAATTGGTAAAAACGCTTCTCCTCCAACTAATAGGCCGGAGATTTGAGTCACCACATAAATAAATGAGAACCATCATTCAAAACCAGTATTTGTTGAGAAATGATTCTTTCAGTCATTCCCATCTATTACTCAGTATGGCATCTGAGGTGAAGTAGGAGATTGGAACAAAGCGTCATAATAAAGGTCTACGATAAAAAAACGAACACTCATTGCCGCCCTTTTCCGATGATCGTGAAACCAAAAACTAACTTCCATGCAGAGCGGCCCATTTCCGGCGAATCAAAATCAGAATCGGAAGCGAAACCAAGATCTAACACAAAATCAAAATGAAATCGAAGCCAAAAACGAAATAAAAATTGAAATCAGAAACCAAAATCAAAATCAAACACAGATCAAATCAGAAACCAAGATGTATACTTTCAACAATAAGCATCGTATAAAAGTGAACTAGCTAATCTTGAACCAAATATGGTATACATTCCTGCCCAGATTTCGAACAAAAATCAGAATTGAAACCCAAAATCAAAATTAGAGACAAAACCCAAAATCAAAACCAGGGTTGAAGGAGAGAGCTGCCGCGGGAGAGAGGAAGATAGATTTTGGCGATGGCTGTGGTGGCTCAGAGATGAGGGGGTGAAGTGGGTACAAGGGAGAGGGAAAAACTTGGAAATTTTGGATAAACAGTGTTTAATCGCACCAAAATGATTTGATAATGAAGAATACAGAAACAGTGGAATACAGTGCATTTTGGCTACTGTTTGGAGTGGGCCGCGATTTAACTTGGCCCGATGGGCCGAGTTAAAATCTATCTTGTCTACTAAGGCCCAGTTTGGTTGGGGTAATAAGGACCAAGATAAGATAAATTATCTTAGCCCAACAGTATCATTATGCTATTTGGTAGAAGTGAGAATATTTATCTCGGCCCGACGGGCCGAGATAACTTATCCGCGGCCCGCTTCGGAAGGCCCCAATACGGTGCCGTTTTATAGTGTATCACCAGATACACTATCGCACCTAAAAGGCCCGATAATACACTGTTGAGGCGTGATTTCCTGCGCTGCCCTTTCTCTCTCTCTGCACTCTCCACTCTCTCTCTCTACTCTCCACTCCCCACTCTTTTCGACGCAACTCCCTCTCTATCTGCTCTCACTCTCTGGCCCTAGCGACCGGTGGTAGTGGTGCCGACGCATGGTGCCGACGCATGCTGCCGACACACCACGGCCGCCGACACACACGGCCGCCGTCTCGCTTAATTTTGTGGCGAATTTGGGGTGGTGATGATTTGGGTTTCCAGATCTGAGTCTCTCTCTGTCCTTTGCTCTCGCTCTCTGGCCCTGCATGTCTACCCTCTCTGGCCTTGCGACATTGCCGCCGTCGCTCTCTGGCCCTGCGACTCTCTCTCTCCCTCTCTGGCCCTGCGGCTCTCTCTCTCTCTCTCCCTCTCCCTCTCTGGCCCTGCGGCTCACTCTTTCCCTCTCTGGCCCTAGCGACCGGCGGTAGCGGTTGTCGTCTCACCATGGCCGTCGTCGCTCCATGGCTGTCGGCGCATTGTTGAGGAAATTTGAGCCAGTATTTTTGTTCGATGGGGATGTTGGTCGGCTGTTGTTCTTCCTTTGTGAGAACCGGTGAAATTGGTTTATCTGTTCGATTTCGTGGAGATATTGTTTGTGAGGCTGTGATGATTTAGTAGGGATAATCTGAGCCATTGTTCTTGTTCAATTAGGGTTTGTTCGATTGTTGTACCATTGTTGTCCGAATTGGCAGATCTGAACCTCTTTTTATCTGGGCAAAAATTCTATGTTCTTCGTGTTCGAATGGGATGATTTGGGCAGTGGGTTTCTCGTATGTTGTTTGATTTGAGGCTATGAAGATTTTGGCAGATCTGAGCTTCTATTTTTCGCCCAAAATTCTCTGTTTTAGTTCATCGATTTTATTCTTCGGTTTCTCCAAAAATTTGGCTCTCCGATCTCTGATTTTTGCTTTTCTTCGGACAGATTCTGGATTTCATACAAGTTTTTCCTGCTGCCGGCCGGCGACGGTGAAACACGTCGCCGGAGAAGGGAAGGGCCTTGAATCTGCTTCTCGATCATTTGTTTTAAATTAATTAATCCAAATTTAATATCTATATTAATTAATTAATCTTAATTTCACTTAATAAAATAATTATTCAATCACTAAATTTAGATAAGATTGATTAATGTATTAATCACTAAATTAATTTATTAATTTAAATAAGTTATTTAGATAAGATTTTCTGATCAGATTTAATTAATTTAAAGCAAATAAATTTATGATCAATTTAATTAATTTAAAGCTAAAAATATTCTAATCAACTTAATTAATTTATCATATTTTTTGATTAACTTAATTAATTGATTAATTTGTCCAAAATTTAATTAATTCATCATTAACTAAAAAATTAATCAATCTTAATTTTTAAATCTGATCAGCTTATATAAATTAGTTAATAATTCTTAATTTATCAAAATGAATTAAATTTATATAATTAATAGTAATTAATAATTCTCTAAATTAGTTTAATTGTTCAA
>JAYDZE010524218.1:0-15335 GCA_034509125.1 Monilaria moniliformis
CGGTTTGTAACTGGTCTTAGTTATGCATTAGATATGTGTTCGGATTTGATCACTACTCTATATATATATATATATATATATATATTGAAACATTATATTTTATATACTACCAACCTTATGGTATTAATTTATAAAAATAATTTTATAATTTTCAGATTTTTCTAAATTTTCGAATTTCGGATTTTCGGATTTTCGAATTTTTGTTAGGTTTTTTGGATTTTTTATGCAATTTCAGATTTTCGGTTCAGATCGGATTTGGAAGTTCGGATTTTGGATTTTCGGATTCGGATTTTCGGATAATTCGGTTCGGTTCGGATTTCATTTTGAGAAAATTTCGAATTTTCGGATCGGTTCGGATTAGGCAAAAATCCGAACCGAAATCCGAATGCTCACATTTATTTGTGTTATGGTTCACGAAATTGGTAATTGAAACTCTTGATACGGGATTTAGCGACAAACAATCGACGGATTGTGACTGTCGTCAAACAGTTAATAAAGTAAAAAAATCAAAGTTGGAGATTAACGTTGGACAAAGTCTGTCGGTAATACCGATGGACGCTAAAATCAATATATTTATTCAAATTAATTACAAATATAATTAATATTGCCATTATCGACGCAAGGTGGTCCGTCGGTAAATTGAATTTTCATACTTAAATAAAATCAAAACTAGATATAAAAATAAAGTTACCAATGGTTTGCGTTTGTTAGTAAATTCTCTGATGGCGAATCCGTCGACAAACCCGACGGTGATTTTTGCACATAAGCTTCGTGACAAACTCCGTTGGAGATCCGTCCGGTAAGTTTGTCGGAGACTTTACCAAAGATTATCCGTTGGTATTCCATCGATAAATGCCATCAGACATGTGTCCACCAGTAATTTCGTCGGTAAAGTCCGCATTTTTGCAATGACAATAGATTTTTCTTTTTTTGGGTCCCTCTTAATCTTGAACCCCTATGATCTACGTCGTCTAGGACCGGGCCTGGGTAATAAAATCAATAGTTATAATGGAGTAATGGAGTAAGGTACTGTAATTCAGCAAGAAGACAATATCAAGTGCAGAGAATCAAGTGCAATAGAGAAAAGGTATAAAAAATTGAAGGAAAATGATGCCACCTATTATTAAAGCAATTTTGGTTGTCCGAATACAACTTCAGATGCACTTTTTCCTCTTTCACTTTCATTTCCAAGGCTTAAAACTTCATTCCAAACTTTGATAAAGACACAGCACCTACACTGCGTGATTGGTGCAACATTAAAGTTAGATCGTTTCGTCATTTACGCTTTTGTTGGATTAGATAATAATTAACTCTAATTGAACTCCTAATTCACTCGTTTAACCGAATATTGTCTAGCAGTGAATCTCTAGAATAGTCTTTGAATTGGAAAATAAATTGACGAGTGGCGTCTTCTGTGAATATTATCTTTGGGCTTTTTATTTTTTTCTATTTTTATTATTATTTCTAACTAATGGGCTAATGCTTTATTATTCGAATTCAATCGCCTAAACGACGTCGTTTTGGCTGTGCGGGACAAAAGACGCATGAGCCGTATGCGTCTCCTGGGAGACGCATCACCCTCATACGTCTCCCATACCTGCTATACAGACTCTTTACCTTTCTAAAATTCTCATTCTTTCACAATTCCATTCACTATATTTCGCTTGATTTCGTTGGTTTTTTTCATTGTTTCGCCATTTGTTGTTGGAAACGATCAAAAGGTATGTAATTCTACTTGCACTGTTAAATTTATGGTTTAATTTTCATATTTTTGATGTTTTTTTGTATAGTTAGGGTTTAAATAATTTATGTCTAAATTTGATATGTTTAGGCATTTCGATTGATTTTTAATAATTAGAGTGTTAGATACATTGTGTGATATGTGAAAATAAGTATTTCGTTTGTAATTGAGATATTAGATGATATATAATAGTGTATTAACTTGTTAGATATTGTAGCATATTAGATGGTATATTAGGTGTTTGATGAAATGACTAAAAGGATTGACTATATAAAGATGATAAATTAGTGTATAATAGTTTATAAATTGTCTATTGTTGTTGGATAATTATCTATTGTTGTTGTGAAATTGGCTATTGCTGTTGGGAAATTGGCTATTGTTGTTGGTAAATTGGCTATTGTTGTTGTGAAATTGTCTATTTTTGTTGGAAAATTGACTATTGTTGTTGGGAAATTGCCCATTATTGTTGGTAAATTGACTATTGTTGTTGGGAAATTAGCTATTGTTGTTGGGAATTTATTTTTTTAAAAAGAATTTGGATTGATAATCTTACTATGGTTGAGCAATTTTGAGAAATTTGGCTATTATTGTTGAGAATTTTGGATTGTTATGTATGATATATTTATTTCAAATTTTTGACATCGTGTTTGGTAATTTTATTTATTAGGATTTGTATAATGGCTAGTTCTTCACAATCAAGTGGTCAATTGTTTTGTGTTCCATATGATTCTTCAATGCTATTTTTATAGTGAGATCACATTTCTCAAAGGATTTAGGCAGGCCAAGAGCAGAAGGCTTTGCAAGTCCGTAGATATGAGAGTAGACTATGGGGATTGTAACTCATTCATCAGCGGGTTGTGGAGTTTATAGATGGGTTTTGATTCGGCGGTCTTTTGGCTTGTGGGAAGCCAAAATTCGTCGATCATTACTTGATCACCGCTTTATTTGAGCGGTGGCGAGCAGAGACCCATTCATTCCATCTTCCTACTGGTGAGGCGACAGTGACCTTAGAAGATGTGGAGGTACTGTGGGGTCTCAGACCCATTGATTCATTCCATCTTCCTATGCGTTTGACAAAATCTCTCCAATATTGCACTGAGCACTATCGGGAGCAATTGACACGGTTGCAGCATCAGCAAGTACATTTATGTGTTTTTTTATAATTTATCGTTACGTTAAGTTATCATTCATTTTGACTGACAAAAAAAAATCTTTTTTCAATTCATATGGAAGCCTTATGGTGCGCGGATGTTGCCATATTTTTGCTTTGCTGGTGAGAGTTGTTGGAGGGCAACCACATTCCTGATATGTTGGCATATCGTGAAGTCGTATGAGCCGCATAGAGTTATGCGGCAATTTGGATTTTCGCAGCATATTCCTGAGTTCGAGCATACCACATTCACGACTACTCATATGAATGTGTCTCATCGTGGAAAAGTAAGGAAGGATTGGGGTGCCGAGTATAGCAAGTACATTGGGATATGTGGCACCAGCTGGTGCAAGATGCAATAGATGACCGATATAGGCGAAAGACACATGAATACATGAGGTGGTATAGGTCCATCACTGTTACATACATCACCCAGCCTGACGTATAATCACAATCTGGATTGCAAGAGTCTGCCTCATTGCAGCATTATGCGGTAAGTTTTAATTTTGATTTGTATTTGAAAATATATCTTGTTTCTTTGCTTATTTTGAATAACTTTGTTTTTTTTAACAGTTTAAGGCACTTACTCGCATATATCACACAGCGAGTCGATCCGACTATTCGCATCCTGACATGTAGCGTGTCCTACAGATGGCCGAGGATGCTCTTAGGAGTTGTAGTGAGAGTTGTCGTATTGACGAACCTCTTTTTTAGCGTACGCAGCTCCATACATCGATACCTTTTGTTGAGAGAGCCAGCGTAGTGGAAGGAGAGGTGTCACAATAGGTGGACACGGAATGTCACACAATTGGCAGTCACAGCAGGCAAGCCTCAACCTGAGTCCGTGCCTCCCCCGCCCCAGGGATGGGAGCCTTGTCCTCGCGAGCAGACATCTTCCCAGGGATGGGGGCCTTGGCCAGTCGAGTAGACATCTCACGGGCCGTGGACATCATATGAAGGCTATCAGACACGCAGAGCATCGGTTGATTCATATTTTACTGGTGTGCAATGGAGGTTGCTGAGGAGGCCGATGAGAATGCTACTGAGGATGATGTTGAGGATGCTAGTATGGATGTTGGTTTGGAAGCTATTCCATAACCACGATATTCACCAACTGCAGGGTCAAGCGTCGACTGAACATTGAGAGGTCTTTTTTCACGAAAGTTGAAACGTGCATACCATGCTTGTTTGTAGCTACATTACACGTGGTATTTGTCCTCCACATGTTGCTTGATGGCTGACGGCTTGTAGTCAGCATCATTTTCTATTTGATGCCTAACACGCAAAGCAATCATTGATGACGAAAGGTTGGCGTGTCTCCTTGAATTGAGATGACCACGACAAGCGTGCCCATTAACCCACGTTCTAATTTCTCATCTTCCATCGTGCTTTCTCAGTGTTGCTCTGATCACCCAACTACATTTCAGACCAGTCTGACTAGCACGACCTTGCAATCGATATAGATATTTGCAAACTGCATGCCATCTTTTCCATTTCTTTTCCTCAACCTTGTACTGTCGCACAACTTTCAAATGCTGAAAGGTAACAGCAGTCTTCAACTGCAGCTTACTATCAAATTTTGTTCCTAGACCAATATGTGTTGGGTTGCTATCATCCCAATACCATATGTTGTCTGCATTACCACCATAATTAGATGCATTATAACCTACAACTTCACTAGGTACATATCAAAATAATCTGACCACGTACGCACATATTGTGGCACCGGTTGTTCTCCACATACTATTGGAACATACGGTTTTGATACACTAAATACTTCATCGTCAGAAGAATCTTCCCTTGATTCTGAACTCAACTCTTCTGATCTGTCCGAATTTTCTACCCACCATGGATAATGCAGATTTGAGCCTCTCGAATCTGTACTGTCACTATTATCATCATAATCCTTTAGAACAAATATGTTATCTTCACCAAAATTATAGCTCAAGTTTATCCCTCCAACATCTAATTGATTCTCCATCCCAAAATCTCCTTCCTTCGTGTTAACCATATGATCTCATGGACAACTTGGATGTTGGTCTCTCCTAGACGTCCCAGCTTCATAAGTTAATGTTAGTTGTAATTGTTGTTGTGTAACTATTGCATAATCAATAATCAGTTCAATTTGACCTAACTGTATAGCATCACTGAACATATATTGCATGCATCATTCATCCAGTGGCGTGCCTATATATGTGAATGCATTTTCCAGAACTACAACATGTCTCCATAATACTTCAATTCTATGTTGATTCATCTCTATATCAATCTTTTCACAAATCATAAAAACCAACCCATCATATGAAACACTCTCATTCAATATAATATATCATTTTGAACATGGTGGATCATAAGCAATACCAACACCAGGAATTTGAATTATCTTACCACCCCAATTTAAGTTTACGAACAACGACATAATTCCTACAACAATTCTATAATTATCAAAATAAATAAATTTAAATCTATCAACATTTCATAACAGAATATAAAACCCCAAATTTATCAAAAAATCTCAAATTAGCATCACCACAAAATATAACATTCGAACCATGTTACTAAATACTAAAATTTCTAAACAATATTTCCAAACACTAAGTTTCATAAAAAATTAACTAACTCAAACAATTACAAACTAATCAAGATATAACAATTATTATAATATAAATAACTTGTAAAAATACATATAAAAGTATTATACAAAGCATACAAATCATACATTCGTTAAATTAGACACGAAACTGAAGAAATTGCACAACTCAATCTCCTTGCGTCTAACTTTCGGATACAAATGGTGAAGAATACGCATGAAATGTGTGTGTGAGGGTATTTAAGACGCACTAGTAAGAAACATTTGGCGAATGCGTCTACCATGAAGAAGATGCATTAGGTTTTTGCGTCTTCACCTAGACTTGTCTCCTGCATGCGTCTTCATCTAGACGCATGTGGTGAATGCATTTTCACCTAGACGCATTCTGGACATGCGTCTCACCCATTTTTGTAATGCAAAAAAAAATATATTCATTTTGGGAATTTTTAATGTATAATCTCCTAAATCTAGAATTTTCGCAATCAAAAATCTTACATTTTTTTTTACATAAAAGTTTTTGCGTAAGAAAAGTGGCCAATGATAACACACTTCCTACACAATTGAAAGGCTAATGATTGTATGAGAGAGTAAATAGTACTAGTTATCTAAATTAGAGAGAGAAATATTAGTAACCATATGACAGAGAAAGGGTAGTTAGTAATAGAGCTGTCAAAATATCAGTTCCCCCGACTGGGTGAATCCTATCGATGGAATAATTAAGTCCTAATTTCATTCTTTGTCCCAGTGAAATCCGAGTCTCTCATGCTTTTCATCAAAACAAGCCCAACCCGAAAAATCATCGGACCGAAAAAATAGAGCTCAACCCAATCCAAACCCACCATATTTAGTGTAACCGAATCGGGTCAGGCCGGCCGAATCCACCAAATCTGGAGTATATTGGCACAACCCTGTTCTGAAGGCAGGCCGGCCGCCTGTTTTTCTTAGACGTCACAAATTTCTCGTAAAAATCAGTTTACTAAAAGAAAGAGAACCATATTCGGTGGAGACTGATTATTCAAGGAACGAATCACCATTCTGCCCCTGCATTTATAATGAAACTTCGCACTTAACCACTTGACCGACAAGAGGAAGTGGTGTCTGACACGTATGGATACGAGCATAGCTAGGCGGAGTGCACGGTTTCTCACATAAACGGTTAATTTTTCATATTTATTTATTCATCGGGTTTAGCCGTTTAGGCCGTGGATTAGCAAGTGCTGTACGCCTGTGATCCACCGTATCCCTGAAAGTCAGTTGACCCTCCAATCTCGTCTCAATAATGATATCTCTCAAATTCTGTTCAAACATCTGGTCCCACTCCTCTCACTTCCGGTTTCCAGCCACCGCATTTTTCTGTTACAAATCGTATTTAGATTAATATTATTTCGCAATCATATTTCATCTTCTATTACATATATTATTAATATTTATTATCAAAATATAAAATAAAGTAGTATTTACAGTATGATAAATAACAGTCAGTTTTTTTGTTTTTTTTTAAACGATACGTAATCTTATTTCATACTTCTTTGTATTAAAAGAAGTGACATCTAATTTTATTCTTTATATTAATCAATTTACTTGGTAAAGATGAAGAGAGAGAGAATAGCTCCCATAAATTATAATAGGACTCGTGGTTGGGTAAAAAAGTTTCTAGAAAAACCAGTACATGCATTTAACTAATAGATTATTTTTAAACTCAAGTAAGAAATTATATGCCACATCATCATAATGTGACTAACTAATATATGAATCATAAGATTTATCAATCAAGAACATAATGAATCGGTAATAGGATATATGTGCCTGCAGCATGCTCCAATGTGAGAAATTAATGTAATTTTATTGATCACAAATTTACGATATATCAATGAAGAACATAATAAATCACTCGTAATATATATGTACCTGCATGAGCTAAGGTACATTCAGTTTGAGAACCAATTCTTACCTTCTTATCACTTTCTTTAGGGAAAAACTTCTCTCCTGATCTTGTGTGGCTAAAACATACCAGACTAATAATACTAACACTTTGCACTTAGCTCTTTTATTCAAAATTTGTATATTTTATAATAATATGATGTATATCTTTTAATTTGCATATATTTTAAGATTAAGTCAAAAAAGCCTACTACAAATAAATAGTCATTTATTTGCTATGTTTAATGTGTACTAAGTCATTTAAATACAACAAATCATTTTTTGAAAATTCCATATGATATCATGAAAGTTTAAAGTACTATATCGCGCATATGTGAGATCTAAACTTAAAATTTATCATTAAAGAAAGCTTTGAATGCCTCAACTTTACCATTTAAATTAAGTCTCATTGGCGACAATAAATTATTAACATAAACCACCATATCTAGGGGAAAAAGCAGATTTACAATATTTAAATTAGACTTTCAATGCTCAATAATATTCCCCTAGAAAATATAACAAGGTAACATCAACCGCCTATAATATATTCCTGCATCCTTTTATATAAACAAATAAGCGAACTTTTGGATTTGTATACAACAAACAGAAGCACGTGACCCTCTAAAAAATCTCATTATTTTGAAAAGAATAATTCAAATGTGGAACGAATGGATAAAACTTCATATTATATTATTATTCGACTAACAATAAGTTAAATATCATTTATTTGACTACAATATTAATTGTAACAAATACCATAGTGCTACATATTAGAGGGTATTATGTAATTGTACTCATCAAGAGAAATCCTGAAACTAGCAAGCTCAATTGACCTAAAATAATCATACTTTAAAGCTACAGTTAGAGAGCACGCTTTCAGTTTTGTTATTTTGGCCATGTTGGTCCACCAAAATTCTAAGCACATCTTATCTACACCTCCCGAAGTATTGCTACAAAAAGAGAGAGCGCATTTCCTGAAAGATAATATCATTCCATTTACTAGTAATCTCTTTATTTGTTACCAACATCAAAACTATTTTGGTCGATGAAATTCGAAAAATTATTATTTTATTATAACTTTCGCTCAGTCACACTAAATCTCGCGCGCTCATATCACTTGTGCATGACATGACATGGATAAAACGGAACCGATATCATAATGAATCACCTATCTAAATGGTTACCAAGAAAAAACAAAAAAACAAAAAAAAAAACAAGAAAAAAGGGTTATCATTTTCAGAGGTTCTCTCTCTCTAATACTTGAATAGAAAGCCCTGGTCTTTCTACTTGTCTCTCTCTCTACCCATCTACGAATTTGCTATGCTCTCAATTTCTCTTTCGCCGCTCGGCGGCTCGACAATCGGTTCACGAGATCTTCACCAGAAATTGAATCTTAGGTGAGTTCTATGTCATGACTTTCCAATTCAACAGCATATCCGGCTTTTTGGCGATTTTTAATGCTTTTTCTCTTTTCATCAGAGAAACAGAATTGGTAAGAATGGCATTTACGACTTAACAGCAGATTATCCCCATTTTCCAAATTTATTCCCACTGCAAACCTTTCATCTTGAAAAGAATTTGCTTTCGGTGTGAATTGATACACAATTAACCGAGCTTCCTCTGTCCTCTACCCTCCGTTTATGTCCATCTCTATCATGAAACAAGCTGCATATTCCTGAATTTGTATTTTGCGAGATCTGTCATCTTGAACTTGGTATTATGAGGGGAAGTGTTTCTTGCATAATTCGCTGCATGACTCCAATTTTTATGGTTGTTCCTGATTCTTTTTTACTGAAAATTTGCAGTGAATTTACACCGCACGAGAATGAAACGAAATGTAATTGAGCGATTACCAAAGTCTTGCTGTCTGTCGAGGAATTTGAGGTGATTTTCTAAGAGAGCAAAAGAAATCCTAAAATTGCAGCTGAAGAAGCAAAGATAGGATTTTTACCAGTCCTGCTGTTACCTGTAGCAGCATGTCAGTTCGACGAGAAGATACAGCTTCAAAGCCGGATGAGCTGCAAATCGGTTCTTCATGGATTCCGGCAACCACAGCTAAAGCCACTTCGACGAACTGGCCACCGATCTGCACAAATTGGGGAGAAAATCAGACTGAGCAGGCGAATCAGCTAGAAAGGGAAAGATTAGCTTCCACTAACCAGGCGGCTCAAGCAAGTCTATCTGGGTCGGAAGAATTTGTGCAACAAACACAATGCCAGAGAGAGCCTGCATGTTCAATGAGTGTTAACAATGCAAGTAGAGTTGCCAACAACTGGCACGCGGGCATGACCACCAATTCCCAAGTTTATGAGGAGAATTTGATTGGTTTCGAGAGTTGGGTCGCCCGAGAGACTGCCAATTCCCACAAGTTTGGAAAAGGTTCGAGCATGTATGACAAGTTCTCTATGAATGACCCAGACCAATGGTCAAATGTCTCATTTGGGAGTCTCATGAAGTTAATTGGCGATAACGCAGAAAAGTGGAATGCCCTCAAGCAAAGTAATTTTGGCACAAGCAGTAGTGCTTCCTCTTCCTGTTTTCATCCTCAATTTGACCATAGTTCGCTAGAAGACCCACTTGATAGGAGAGGGGTTTCAACTCCCTGTTTCCATCCACAAGTTGAGGGAAGGCAGTTCACTGTGAGCTCTGGAAGTACCTCCATGCAAGATCAACACACCAAGCTTGGACCAAATTTTGATGCTGAAGGGAGAATACCAAACACCGTCACTGGTATGTTCACCATTGATTAAATGTTTTCATTGATGATCACAAAAAAAACTACATTGACTTGTATCTATTCTATTAACTACTAGCAAAGAAACTTGAGTCAGGTAATTTGCTCGAGAGCTTTAGCCATGAATCAGTCCCTCAACCCATTAAATAGAACTTGAAACTTCCTGATTTGCAAAGTTTTTTTCACAAAGTTGTAGAAGCCCTGCTAAAATGTGAGTTTTGAAATATGAGAAGAAAAAACCACTTTACAGTATCCTAACAAGCAAAAAAGTTAGTGCAAGGATTAGTTATGGAAGCGGACGTTCACTTGATATAAGACAATAATGTTTGCGTTGATGCATCATGCAACAGTGTTTATCAAATTGGAGGAAAGCTTTCCTTGGTATAGAAAACCAATTTAACTGCCAAAGAGAAGTTAGCTTAAGGCACGCATCTTGAGGATGCTCTCTACCACTATATTAATTAGGAGCAACTGCAACCTAAGTTAAAGTAATCACATACCATACAATTGTTTATGGCAAGAATCTGAAAGATGTTTATGCAAACTACTTATGCATGCTATGTTTTATCTCCTCTACTAAATATGAATCTGCTCTTGTCTCTAACAGATAGGAGTTCAATTCCCTCTCGGCACTTACTCGATCTTAATTCACCACCCAGAATGATTACCGATGCAGCTTTGAGAAAGAGTACTCCGTGTCAGTTTGAACCTATAACACCAGAGAAGACAAACAGAGATGGCCAGCAGGAGTCTCCAATGAAACATTCAAGCATAGATGAAGCACCTATGGGAGAAAAGAACAACATCATCAGGGATGGAGCGATGCGACTACATGAGAAAGAAAAGTACCCTCTGGTGAACGATCAATCGAGTGAAGTCACGTCAACAGAGTTGCAGGAGAATCACAAGCCTGACAAGGGAGGCATGGAGGAAGCTGATTTGCTCAAAACCCCTCAGCCGAAGACTAGGAGGAAAAAGCACAGGCCAAAGGTCATGATTGAAGGTAAAAAAAAGAGAACTCCTAAATCAAGTGTGCAGAAAACTAGTGTTCCTCAGGAGGCCACAAGAGTCAAGAGGAAGTATATTCGAAAAAATGGTGTTAACGGTCCCTTAGGAGGGGGAACCAATGGAACTGAACCTATTAATAAAACTCCTAGTTCTAACGAAACTCCAGTAAGAAAGAGAAAGCACAGAAGAAGAAAAGGAAACAGCAACTCTGAAGATAACACTGATAAGGAAACCACCGAAACGGCAGAAATACAGGGCCGCCAACGTACTCGAAGATCCTGCCGAAGATCTCTGAATTTCAACTCAGATGACCCAGTAAGAGATGGAATCTCCCCAGATTGCCCCTCTTTAAATTGTGAAAGGGAATTGCAAGCTAGGAATTTTGGCCCAAAAGATCAACCAGAAACAGAGCAGCATCCCCCGAGCCCCTTGCCGGACACACTAAAGGAAAACCAGTTACCCACAGATCAAAGTGTGTCTACCAGAGGGAAATGCCAGATAGTATTCTCAGACGTCGCACATGATAAAGAGGCTAATACTGTTAGAGTGAGCATGAATCCTGATAGCCAATTGACACCAAAAAGCCTTAGTGACTCCATCAACAGCAGCACATATTTAAAAAGACAAAACATGGATAAAACTGTGGAAGCAGCACTTGTCAATAGAAATGAATCGGGAATATTGTATAATTCTCTGCAGGCGTACCTTTCTTCTTATACACAGAATGCAGATGGTGGCACACCTGGATTGCATTTTCCAGCTATGTATAAGAAAAAGAGGACAGAGAAGGTATACAGTACAGTAACATCCACCATGCAGATTACAGCGTACTCAGACAATGGTGGGAAACTTGAAAGACACACTCTGACAGATTCTTGCAAAAATCTGTTTACGTCACCAACTAATCAGGGATCTTATGGTGCCCAAAGTCAGGTTATTAATCTGCAAACAACCAAATATGCAACTGATGGCATTCAGAATGGGAAGCAAGTTTTTGAAGATCTGTTAGCTTTAGAGCGCACGCAAAGTATTAAGAGAAGGAGATCAAAAGCCCCTACTTGTCAGAGGAATGTAGCTTCACTAATGGAAAATTGCAAACAATGGCCAAATTTTCCGAGAAGAGCTGCAACAGTTTTCAGAACTCAACAAAATATTGAAAGTCTGAATGAACCACTTACATGCATTGAAGCTCTTGTGGCCGACACCCGATCAACAATGGCAACCAAGAAGCGCTCAAAGAGAAGCATGCTTATCAATTCAACAGCACAAAATTTGTATAATCACCAAAACTTTGCTGGCACTTCAATGGGTATTAATGAAGCTTGTGATACTAATATCAATAAAACAACCATACAATATAGATATTATTGACCGACTTTCAGCTTATGATGCAGGACCACCACTGGCTCTAACATGGAAAAGCATGTCTCCAGTTAATTCGATCACTGATAAACTCAGCCGACTAGATCTAAATGCCGAAAGCAGAGTAACAGAACAAAAGTACAATGCATTTGTCAGAAAATATTATAAAGAGCATTATGCTCTTATTCCATATCAAAATTCTGGAGCTGTTGTCACTTTTGATGCTTCATTTGATCAAGTGAGAAGAAGAAAACCACGGCCTAAGGTTGACCTTGATGATGAGACAACAAGAGTGTGGAAACTTTTGTTAGAAAATATAAACAGTGAAGGCATTGATGGGACCAATGAGGAAAATACAAAATGGTGGGAAGAAGAACGACGAGTATTCATTGGAAGAGCAGACTCGTTCATTGCACGCATGCATCTTGTACAAGGTAACCACACAATTATATACTTACCCTATAATGGAGCTGATAAATGTCCATTCTTTGACTCGCTAAACAATAACTAAGATAGAATCAGAGAAATAAGTATTGTTGATAATACTATTCAATTAACATGTTTTACTATGCTTAGAGCCAAGATTTGACAATAACAATAACTTTATGCACTCAAAAGAATTGGAAGAAATGGAATCTGTCCATATTACCCTCAGTATTTGAACTAGATGCGAAAGCTAAAGTAAATAATGGTAAAATCTCTTATTTTCTAGACCATCACTCTCAGATTCGTCTCTTTAACTATCTTGTAGTTAAGAAATCTCTATCAACAAAATAAAAACATGAGTTCTTTCTGGAAGCACAGAGAACCTAGAGGTAAGTATTACGAGACTGAACTGTACATATTTTACATGTAACAAGCACCTTACAAGATAATAACTGTCAATTTCGGTTTGGTATTCCATTGAAGTCGAGAATGAATAAGTTGAGATATCCATGTCTTTGGCCTAAAAAACTCTAGTCGTCGTCAAAAGGTTGTCTTTTGCTGCATTTGGAACTTTTTCCCATATTACCTACTTCTGTATCATTGAAATCTTTAAACCTTAATATTTTGTGATTTCTTCCACAGGAGACAGGCGCTTTTCTCCATGGAAGGGATCAGTAGTTGACTCAGTAATTGGTGTTTTCCTCACTCAGAATGTTTCAGATCATCTTTCCAGGTTAGTTTATTGTCAACTAGCTAGTACTTATGCCTAGTTTCTGAACTGAAGATGACAAATTCACTAGCCGCATTGTGCTTGCAGCTCTGCCTTTATGTCACTTGCTGCCAGATTCCCTTCCAGGCCAAGCATCCACTCAGCAGTACTACATAGTGATAGATCAGATGGTGCAACCAATGAGCCTGAAGTCTGTGCGCTTGATTCTGATGGGACTTTTGATCTGACCAAAGAGATCTTGAATGAGACAGTCTGCAGCGGCGATACTAAACCGCTTCAAGATTTTGAAGACAGCAGTATTAGAGAAGCGAACAGTATGAAGCCCTCTCAGAATGCTTCCGGCAGTGACAGTTTTCTACAAGGAAACCTCAGAGGTCAATCAACAGATACTTCTCTTGCTCCAGTTATTTCCTGTGAAATTATAGCAAACAGATCTGTGAGTTTTAACAAGGATGGCAGAGACACAGAAGACACCCTTTCTTCTCAGAACTCTGCAGTTTCCCCAATTGCACAAACCACAGGAAAAAGTGATTCTTGCTTATTGAGCACCTCAGAAGAAGAGCCGACAGCTGGGGTTAAACCAAATTGGTTGACTAGCCACACATCTTTCGTAAAGCTTCTACAGATTGCGGACAATGTATTACATGGGAATCATGGAGAAGGCAGCGACAAAAGAATGCCTGATGAAAGATGCTATATACCATCAGAAAGGTTGCCTTCCAGCTTGCATAATGAAGATCATTTCGACAATCCTACAGTACCTGCTAAAACTATTGCATGTAGTCAGACGTCTTTGTGCCATGTGCCAGATTTGGGAGCACAATCACCAGACTTTGACTTGTATCAGAAAAACAGCAAGTATACAGATAGTTCCAGTGAGAAAGAACTTTGTACGGCTGAAATAAGTGAACTGTCTTCAGAATCTGCATCAGGAACCACATCTCAGAAGTCAACAACTATTAGTTTCGGGGTTCCAAATCTTCCCAGTCCAATTGCTCGCTCAAGCAGCAACGAGCAAATTGAGATAAATCAAATTAAAGTTGACGATCAAAGAGGCCAAGCACCAGCAAAGAACAAAATGCAGGGGAGTTCAGAAAAAACCACCTATCAAAATCTGATGGATGCTACAGGTAGTAGTAGCAACATTGAAAATTTTAAAAACTCAGAGCATAAGGAAGTAAACTTAAATAAGAATTACCTCAATACCCATACAGAGCAGACAATTAATGGACCCAAATCAAAAGGAGGAAGAATCAGTAAAGAAAAGGAGACCAAAGTTGATTGGGATCAATTGAGAAAACAGGCACTCTTTGGTGGAAGAAAAAGAGAAAGAACACACTGTACCTTGGACTCAGTGGATTGGGATGCCATCAGATGTGCAGATGTTAACAAGATCGCTCAAACTATTAAAGAAAGGGGAATGAACAATGTGCTGGCAGAAAGAATCAAGGTATCCAACAGATAGTTGTGGAAAATAATATAGAGCTCACATTTAATTTAAACTCATTACCATTTATTGCAAAGGCAGTTAGAAAGCTCCCATTTATAGATGATCATCTGTTGAACTGTACAGGACTTCCTCAACCGCCTTGTTTGTGACCATGGAAGTATTGATCTGGAATGGCTTAGGGATGTTCCACCAGATAAAGCAAAGTAAGTTTGCATTATCATTTT
>JAYDZE010524329.1:0-15334 GCA_034509125.1 Monilaria moniliformis
TTGTTGTTTGTTTGCTTTCGGCCAGGCTGCAATGGTCTTCTCGACCATGTGGACGTATTGTTCTTGCTCTTGTGGGACGGGATCGGGACGGGATCGGGACTGGGGATAGGGATGGGGTTGGGGTGGGTGATAGGGTTGGGATTCAATAACCTGCAGCAAGATTCATTCAAGGTTATACAGCAAGAACCTAACCATGTCTGAGTTCAAATGTTAACAATTGAAACATTGCTGAAGGTTGTAAGAAAAAACTAGATGTCATATGGTAGATATTCGAGTTCTTGAATAGTGACCGTTGGTGGCTTCTTCGTCACCCAACTTTAAAGAGACAAAAACGGTACTACACTTTTGCTACTTACCTCTTCATCAAGAGGAGACAACTGCTGCTGCAGCTGTGGAGTATTTTCATTAGAAGAAGTAGATCGTGGAGACTCGTTCCTCATGTTGAAAGACATGTTTTTCTTCACATGGCACACGTCGTATATCAGTAAAACTATCGATATCTTAAAAGATTTGAGATGATAGCTTAGCTCTCTTTGTATGTTTTGAGAAGAAAAAGAGAAAAACAGTTCAAGGATCAACTCTTCAAACCTGGTACCTTGGACTTATTACCATTCTCATCCTCTGAAATCGTTTTCTCATCCGCAGACGAGAAGGAGGCGCGTCTGTGCGCACATTTGTGGTCGCCATTGCGCACCATCTTAAAGAATGAAATCGAAAACACAGATTCTTAAGTTAGTAGTAGTGATGCCATCCCAAGTAAAGAACTGAAAGCAGGCATGAATGGCATCAAAAAGCAGACCTTCATTATCTCGGGGTCGTTCCAAGGGCCCCTGTCGGAGACCATACAGCCACCCTTGTCAGAGCAGGCGCACGTCCCCCCCAAGAACTCCGGTAGTTCACTGACACAAGATCAAGACAATGTGAAGCTCTACTTCTTCATGGATTCCTTAAACATTCGTTGCTTGAAAAATCGAGCAGTAATGTTTACCTTGCATCAATGACTTCAAGCAACTTGCTCTGGTATTTGTTACCAAGCACCTGGTGACAAGAAACACCCCAACTCGATCTTCCATGCCACTGAGCTAAAGATCAAATGGACAAAAGCAAGGTGAATGTTGCTTACATGGATCTTCGAGGTGGTCTTTGGGTCGAGGAATGACTTGACAGTGTTCCACAAGAGCCTAAAGCCGGATCCAGCATTGATGATATACATTTGAAATAAGGTCTATAAGAAAAAGGGTAGTCGAGTCATGTAATAAGATTTCAGAGCCACAAACAAACAAGAAGACCAAAAGAAACCAGATGTACCTCAGGGTAGTTATCACCATCAATCTTCTGAAGGCTCTGAACGAGCTCCCTCGCGGACTTAGTGAAACTTTTCAGTCCCTGGAACAAGCAGACGAATTGGTTCAACGGATAAAAAGTAATAACAATGAGAAAAATCTATCATCCATTTCTCAAATTTAAGTAGTTTTTGTTACATACCACTCCTTGGACATCCAAAATAGTTGTGCTTTGATCAATATGCTTTTTGGCTGATATGGAGCAGGCCGGGAACTTGTCGATGAAGGTCCTCTCGAACTCCTGAACATGGTATTTTAGGTAGCGTTCCATCGAGGTGACCTGCATGAGCTTGGTCGAGTCAACCATACCGAGCCTTTCAATGTAAACCGGCCTGCCCTCCTTGTCAACCCCATGATGCCCTTGTGGGTAGTACTTAACCACCTCCTCTCTTTCAGAGAAATCGAAATCCTAGCAATCATATTCACAGCTTCTCCATGTTAAGCTTAAAAGAACACGAGCCATTTAAGACGATGTTTCTGCAGTGGGCCGTAAACTACAGGACGTACCTCCATAATGGTGTCCGAACCAAAGTCCTTCCTCCACTGAAGCATGTCGGACCACATTTGCTTCGATTTGTCAATATCAAATTTCCTAGCCTTCAAGAACCTGTTTAAACATGGATCTAGAACTGATGAATCTGGTCTACTCATCAGTAACAATATATTCCAAATTTGTATATTCTTCTAGTTAATCTTCTTCAGTGAACATGTAGATAGGCAGCTGCAGACAAGGCTAAAGGATACAGATTCAAAGAAATTAGGATGATCACTCTAAAATCCTTGCAGGAAACAACATATATTACCTAAGTAGCAGATGAAAGTCGTCGTGTTTAGCAGGGAGTAATTCCTCCAGAATAAGCGCCTGGCGGAATGCATCCACAGACTGAGCTTCCTCAGCATCATGCTCGTCCTCGAGCACAACAGACATAACTCTGCTGCTCCGCCTGCCCCTTCTAGAAATCGAGTCCCTAAACTTGTTAGAGGCAGTGATTGCCGCCTTCTTGAGGGATCCGATCCTAGTCTTCTTCTCGTCATCAAGGTTATCCGCATCAATCTTCTCGGGGCCTTGATAAGAATATTCCACCAACAATCAAACTCAAAAAAAATCAACAAGGCACTTCATTTCACCTAATTTTAGATATCTTTTCACAAGAAACTTTTCATTCCATAATGTCTTCATATCATCAAATATAACCATTATACCAAATCTACAAGCATCTTAGAAACATCAAGTTCATCCTTACAAAGGCAAATGACATGAAAAATCGAATCAAGAACCAAACGAATTGGCAGAAGCAACGTACTTTGATCCGAGGGGCGATCTAGATGTCCCGACATCTCGACTGCAGCAGCTCCAAATCTTGATCAAGTTAGACAGCAACAGAAATCTACATACGGCCAAAGTCACAAACTTGCAGATTGTCTAATTATGCCTTTTACAGAGTCGAGTCAGCTTCTACAATGCCATCAATATATACATATTATATCTTCAACATTTACAATGTAACCTAACCCAATCAAGGTTTCAAATGCACAATAGACATAAATTGCTTCAATGTTCAGAACATGATCTATCGAAGCCAAACTGATATTCTAACTGCATAATCATATTGAAATTCGATATAAGAAAACCCAAATACAGATTAAAGAAACACCCCACACTCCCAGCAGGGTGATCAATTTTTACTTGAAAAAATTAATGGAATAGAGAAAAAGAAAATAATTAAAAAAGGAATATTACCGAAACGAAAGAGGTGTGTGTGTGTGTTTTTTTTTTCCTAAGTAAGGCGAGAAAGTAAGAGATTGGAGTTAGAGACAAAAGAAAAAGAGGGAGAGAGAAAAAGAAATTATTCACCAGTAAGAGGAGTTAGAGAGAGAAGGCGAGAGGAGTCTCTTTAACCGAATTGCCCTCGAGAATTTGTGGCTTTGCAGGCTGCCAAAATCAATGGCTGCCAATTATTCCGATTATTTCTTCATCAATTTATTCAGCATGTGACCTAACATTGAAAATATGTAGGTACATTATGCATAAATTAAACTGAAAAGGAGGTGTTCTTACTTCTCTCACAGGTCTCCTTCCTTACGACTCCGCGATTATTATGTGTGTGTGTGTGTGAGAGAGAGAGAGAGAGTCGGCGTAGAACTAGGAAGCCGTCAAGTATATTATGTGTGTGTGAGATAGATCGATAGATAGAGAGAGAGAAGTGGAAGCCATGTCGGAATCCTGCGAGAGATTCCCACTTCAATTGAGGGTAAGGACCGTTTCTGTTTATTTCCCGCGAAAATTAGTTAAATTTTAGCTTTTATTTTTTTAGGGATAAATAAATCGGAGCCTTAAATCATATACTGTGTATTTGTATATAACGTATATATATATTTGCTCGGGCATGCATAATCAAACATCAATAAAATTATAATCTGTGTCACTAATTAAATATAAAAAGTAAATAATCAAAATTGCAGTAATGATGTAATCCCTATTTTATAGTGACGTGATTTTAACCATCCATTTTTTAATCAAATGAATTAGATTTGGTCTTAGTTATGTGTTAAATGTGTGTGGTCTTTCTGATCATTTTCAAGTTAATATATCGATGATATAATACATGATGTGGATGAAGATTTTTATGAGGTTCAATTATAACAATTAAAAGTGAGTAATTTGAGTCTAAAGTAACATGATATTGATGTTCCACACATCAAGATTCTTGTGAAAATTAAATCATATATACTAGAGTTTTTTCTTGTGACAAAATTACTTGATCATTCATGCACCTAATTCTAAAAGGTCATATTATTTAATTAACCACTTTTTCCCATATTAATTAGTTTGATTTTTTTTTACTTACATATTTCATGAATATTTTACTTTGAAACAAAGACTATATAATTATTTATTACATTTTGCATCTAGCATTTTTTTAAGAAAAAAGTTTTCATCTAGTATCTACAATCAACACCAACGCATAGGTGTCTTGGTAATTATTGTACATAATACTTTTCTTTATTTATAATTAGTGATTTTCAAGATGGTTATAATTAATGGAATATCAATCATGAGTGAGAGTTATGAATAGGATCTAATTAAATGACTTGACTCGAACCAAACATATAATTATCCGAAATTTAGAGCATCCACAATAACGGACGAGCCTTCACCGTTCCTTTATATTATTCATGAGCCCTACAATAATTTTTCCCTTAAAAAACAACAATTTTTTTTAAAGAAATTACTCCCTGCAACAGAAGCCAAGCCTTAACTTCCATTTACACTATTTATCTTTCTTTTTTTAATTATTTGATAATTCATATAATTTTCAATTTCATTGCAAATTTGAAAATTGAAAATATAAAATCAATCATATCATTTCCAAGAAAAAAAAATGAAAATTAAATCAAAAAATTGAAAAAAATGAATATTTAAAATTGAAAATATAAAATCAATCATATCAATTCCAAGAGGAAAAAAAACAAAAACAAAAACGAAAATTAAATAAAAAAACTGAAAAAGAAAATGAATATTTAAAATGAAAATTTACAAATCTGTAGTAAGATCAAAGAGGAGAAGGAAAAGCTCATTTGCCACTAGGACATGAGTTTTTTTATGTAATATAATAATACACAAACTACATAAAATTAAATAATAAAAAAAGAAAGAAAATAACAATTACACGTCAATGGGCCATGAGCCTTACTCGTGGAAAGAGCCGCCGGCTCTTCCTTGCTGCAGCGGCGGGACGAGTGCGGAAAATGGGGGAAAGAGGGGCGGCTCGCAGCGCGAGCTGCCGTTGCTATTGCTCTTATTCCTGAAAATTGTTTGGTTACCTGACGAATCGAGCCAAAACTCCAATGTTCGATCTACTATATCTGCACACAAATATTATTCATATCTGCAAACTTTTAATTTTAAAATTTAAATTGTCTCATTTCAAATTTCACTACTCTCCTAGCCCAAGTAAAAAAGGAAACTTAAATTATCTCAAGTCCCACATGTTAGGTCATATCACATTTTGATACATATGTATATATATAATATATAATTTATAATAGAAAGAAAATTAAAATCATCAACATATTTATGGAGAGGAAGTAGTTGGAATAAAATATGACTCCAGCGTAACGATTTACTTGAAATGGAATTCTATAGCAATCTTCTTGCAAAGTTTCAGTAATAATAATCTAAAAAAACTAAATAAATAAACCTACTAAATTTTAAACCTACTAATATTTAAATGATGTGATGACGAAAAAAAAATAGTGAGATTGGTTGAGCTTTTATAAATATAGAGAATGGCGAACCCTATCATCATTGCTCTTGATCAATTCGAGCCTCTCTTTCTCCTTCTTGTCCTTGAGAAACTTGATTAGTTCCTCAAGAACAAGCTCCGGATCACTTCTCTTTAACAATTGCTCGCCTATTTCTGCTGGAGTGACCTTGCACGAAGCTATTAATTCTTCGGCCTTGGATAGGAGAGGATGCTCCGTGGTTGCTAGATAATTCTTTGCTAGTAATCTGAAGCCGAAGGAGGTGCAATACGACATGTTGATGTGCACATCCATACGCCCGGGCCTCAGTAGAGCCGGGTCGAGCTCTTCTTTGTGGTTGGTCGTGAAAACTATGATCCTTTCGTCTCCGATGCTAGACCATAGCCCGTCGATGAAGTTGAGCAACCCTGATAAGGTAACCTGCAAATCAAGTCTAGTTTATTATCCACAATCTTAATCATTTAGAGGGCCTTTACTTTTTACAATTGATAAAATAGATTATTAATAAATATTATTTCTACAATCCCATATTTGTTACGTAGACATTGAATAAATTATAGATCTAGCCAATATAAATGCATATATATGGAATGACCAAATATAAACTATTTATTGACAATTAATTCAAAAAAAAAAACTAAAAATTCACAAAAATATAATTAGTTTGGATTTGTTACGTAGACATTGAATAAATTAGAGATCTCACCAATATAAATGCATATATATGGAATACCAAATATAAACTATTTATTGACAATTAATTCAATAAAAAAATAAAAATTCACAAAAATATAATTAGTTTATTAACCTGAGAGCTGTGTCTATGCAGTGGTGGCTTCATTTGCAGTGGTGGCTTCATTTTCGCAGAGACATCAATGGATGCATCACGCGCATATATGGATCCATCAATGTCTTCCACAACAAGAATTGATCGATTCGCAGTCTTAACCAGCACCTTCCTCAGATCAGAATTGGAGCTAATCGCAGTCAGTTCCAAATCATAAACATCGAATTTCAGATAATTCGCCATCGCCGCAATCAAGCTCGATTTCCCAGTTCCTGGCGGCCCAAACAGCAAGAAGCCTCTCTTCCACGCCTTCCCCACCTTCCTATAAAACTCCTTCCTCTTCACGAACAAGTCAAGATCATCAACGATCATCTTCTTCGTCTCTTCATCCATCGCCAGTGTCTCGAAATTAGCGGGATGATCCAGATTCACAGACTGCCATGGATCCTCCGTGATCGGCACCGTCAGCCTGTGCAATTTAAGGGGTTTTTTTTCCTCTTGTAATTTTAGTGCTTCTGATGTTTGGACAATGTAGGGCAGATATTCGTTGACGATTTTGTGCTTGTGATTCTCATCGAATCTCAATCTGAAGTGTCTGGAGTTAAATACGCCGCCGTCGGGACCGCCGCGTCTAAACTCTTTGGTTACCAGCCTCCACTCGAGCTGAATCCCTTGAAAGTTGTCGGCTATCACTTGATTCCCCCACAAGGAGACCGCGATCGTCTTTTCCTCCTCGGGGAGGAAGGCGCGGTACGTCTTGGCGGCGGAGCCGGCGACGGCGCTGACGTAGATCTCCGCCGCTGAGAAGAGCTTGTTCAGGTTGAGGCCGTCGTATTTTTCGATCAGGAGGGTTGTTTCGTTGGCGTGTAACCGGCCGAACATGGCGGTTGCCGCCGCGGAGAGCGCGGCTCTCGCCGATGGAAGGCGGAGCTTCAGAAACGAGAGAGCCTTGTTTTGGAGGAATCGTGTCTTGTTTTCCGAAACCATGGCGCCACTCTCTCTCTCTCTCTCTCTTTTAATGATATGATATTGATTGGTATGAGCCAAAAAAAACGATAGATGAAAGTTTGTTGTGACAGAATATATATAAATACAGGTAGAACCCTATCAAAACCCTAATTATTAACGGATCATACTTAGATTATAACCCAAATTTCAATCTTATTGTACTCATAGTTTAGCCTAACTTTAGGGTGTGTTTGATAGTAGAGATAAGCTCAAGAATAGATTATTAATTATAACTAAACATAATTATAGTTAATAATCTAATCTTGAGCTTATCTCTACTATCAAACATTAAGCATTAACAAATATATTGCAGCTTGTCATTGATTTTGACGTTTGTTACTTGATGACTCATCAACTTAGATGGACCAAATTTTTTGATTTAGATATTAACGATAAAGATATTTATATGCTATATATTTAATACATTTAAATTCGAACTATAATTGAAGAATAAAATAAAGTGGACTTATCGACATTAATAATATAAAGTAGATAAGCATGGATTCGTTGCTCAATATTCACAGCTAAAATCATCAAAAAAGCATATGAAAGACAAGATTAGTCCTAAAAATCATCTTCTTTCATATTTACCACTTGCCAATTTCACTCTTTCTCAACCCCAGATTCCGGCAGATCACTACCCAAACTTTAATCACAACCGTTGATTTTCACACCTTTCCAAGGAATCGACTCAGATTTTCAAGGTATTAGAAGCACACTCATGATCCTTCTCTGCAGCTTTCCTCACCAATTCTTTAATCCCATCACTCTTCTTACTCTCCCTACCCTTTGTTGAGGAAACAATAACCTCTCTACTCTCCTTTTTCACCTCAAGAAACTCAATCAATGGATGCATCAATGCCTTCCCCACTTTTCTATACATCTCCTTCCTCTTCAAGAATATATCGAGATCGTCGACGATCATGTTCTTAACTTCATCGTCCATCGCCAGCGTCTCCAATTTGGCGGGATGATCGAGATTCACAGGTTGCCATGGATTGGTCTACGGCCCGTGGATTCTGTCGCCTTTCAGAGTGTGAAGTTTTAGGGATTTTTTTCTCCTTTTTTAAGAGCTTTCGATCTTTCTAGAACATCCTTGTCTCGTTGGACTAGAACGAAGAAATCGCCAACGAATTTCGTAAAATCTACCTGAAATGGAGATTCTTCACGGCGAGATCTCCGCGGCGGTATGATCTCAAATACGGCGGCTCCTCCTCTGCGACGTCTGAAGTCAGATCGGTGACGCTAACCTTCCACAGTAAGCACAAAAGCAAGGTAATCGGAGAGTATTATGCTTCTTGTGGAAGCTAGCATCACTGATCTGACTTCAGACGTCGCGGAGGAGGAGCCGCCGTATTTGAGATCGTATCGGCGGAGATCTCTCTGTGACCAATCCCCATTTCAGATGGATTTGACGAAATTCGTCGGCGATTTCTTCGTTCTAGCCCAACGAGACAAGGATTTTCTTCTCCCTTTCGGGGAGGGAAGCGCTGTAATTGGTGCGTTGCATTCTCCACGTGGCTTTGGTTTTGGCGTATGTGAATAATTTATAAAAATAAAATTAAATCAAATGCTGACCTGACCAGGACTGATGACTTTCAAGTCAATAGTATCTTTTTTCAATTTTATTAATTCATATTTTTTGTTTTTGTATAGAAATTGAGAAATAAAAAAAATAAAAAATAAAAAAAATTTAAAAACGATTTTTTCTCTATTTCACATATTTGATGTTTTCAATCTAATAATGACTATTATTTTCTTTTCCTGTTCAACTCTTATTTAGTTTTTGGGAGAATTAAGAGACATCACTATATAAGAAGTGAGTGAATAGTATTGACACAATTCATGGCGGATCTAGAGGTTGCTTGGGGGAGCTTTAGCACCCCCAACTGTTTTTTTTTTTTTTTAAATCTTTTTAACCTTATACTTGGGCAGTTTTGTCCAAGATTTTCGACCTCAACACCCCTTGTTGCAAGAAATTTTCGATTTTAACACCCCGCGTATATATTTCTGCATCTGTCCCTGGACAAACATTGGACTATGCAACAAGCAAAGCTTGAACCAAAAGAAGGCATAAAAGCAATGCTACATATGAGCAAGCACATTGGTGAAGGCAAATATAAAAAACAATCCCATAAACATAACATTACATCATACTATCTACTTGAGGGATTGAGTTGCCTCCACTTCTTGATGTTCCTTAAACACAAAACAACCAATATCACTCATCTCCAATCCCATTTCCTCTCACAGATTCTTGAACATTTCCTCTCAAAGATCCCAAATTCGACTCCGAATCATTCCCAATCTCCTGTTCAAGAAATCCAAACAAGATTCTCAAAGCATTTGCAGCCTCATCCTTCCTAACAATACGCCCATTCATCTCTGCAGGTGATGATACCTTAACAATCTTTATCAACTCTCTAAGCCCATCACTGCTCTTACTCATCTTCAATATGTTAATCCCTTCTTCAATCTCTTCACAATTCCCCTCTCCCTCTCTCCCCTCCTCCTTCTTGACCTCAAGAAACTCAATCAGGCCGTGTAGAGCAAGCTCCGGATCCTCTCTCTTCAGCAGCTGCTCCCCTACCTCAGCAGGAGTGATCTTGCTCGAAGCAATCAGTCCCTGCGCCTCCACCATGAGAGGATGCTCCGTGATCCCAAGATAGTTGCTTGCCAGCAATCTAAAGCCGCAGGGGGTGCAATACGACATGTGCACGTGCACATCCATACGCCCCGGCCTCAGCAGGGCAGGGTCGAGCTTTTCCTTGTGGTTGGTCGTGAAAATGACGATCCTCTCGTCTCCAATGCTTGACCACAGCCCGTCTATGAAGTTCAGCAATCCAGATAACGTCACCTTCAAAAACAGAGAACCAATTTAGTTTCAATTATTCAACTCAAATTTTTCTAAAATATTATTCAATATTTCACCTTAGGCCCCGGCTGATGGAATGGATTCATTGAAGGAGGCGATGGCACCGTCGTCCTAGTCTTCTTCAATTTTCTCTCAGTCAGATCAATGGATGCATCAATGTCTTCCACGACGAGGATTGATCTATTCGCAGTCGAAATCAGTAGCTTCCTCAGCTCAGAATTGGACCTAATATCAGTCAATTCCAAATCATAAACATCGAAATTCAGATAATTCGCCATTGCGGCAATCAAGCTGGATTTCCCAGTCCCCGGAGGCCCAAATAGCAAATAGCCTCTCTTCCAAGCCTTCCCCACCTTCCTGTAAAGCTCCTTCCTCTTCAGAAATCTATCGAGATCATCAACGATCATCTTCTTCATCTCATCATCCATCGCTAGCGTCTCAAATTTCGCAGGATGATCGAGATTCGCAGACTGCCATGGAGTAATCCCTGACCCGTGGATCCTCTCGCTTCTCAGAGTATGTAATTTTAGGGTCTTTTTAGCCTCTTTGAGAGTTTCCGATTTTTCTAGAACATACGGCAAATACTCGTCGATCACTTTGTTTTTGTGCTTTTTGTGGAAGGTTAGCGTGAAGGATCTGACCTCAGATGTGGCGGCCGAGGCGCCGCCGTATTCGCCAGGGTAGGGAATATACCGCCGCCTTTGAGATTTCTCAGTTAAGAATCTCCATTTCAGCTCAATTTTACAAAATTCGTCAGCGATTTCTTCATTTCCGCCCAAGGAGACGAGGATTTTCTTCTCCTTTTCGTGGAGGGAGACGCGGTAGCTCCTGCTGGAGGGGCTGGAGATGCTCCCGGCGTAGAGCTCCGCCGCGTAGAAGAGCTGGTTTTTGTTGAGGCCGTCGAATTCGTCGATTGTTAGGGTTATCTCGTTGGAGAAGACAGTGGTGAAGAAGTAATGGAATTTGGTGTAGAAGTAGTGTCTTAGCTCGGGGGGCAGGACATCCTTGGCGATTGACCGGACTACCATGGCGGTCGCCGCCACGGAGGCCGCCGTGGAGAACGCGGCTCTCGCGGAGGGGAAATCGATCTTGGAGTAAATCGCGCTCATTTTTGGGGAGAGTCAATTCGAGGAGATTTGGGAAAATGTGTGCGAAAATGTGAATCTGAATCAAGGAATTTAAACGTGAAAAAAGAGAGGAAAATTGGTGATTGGTGCATTGCAATTTCCACGCTGCTTCGGTTTTGGTGTATGAATAATAAAAAATTATTCAAATGTTGACTTCACGAGGGGCAGAGTGGAGGACTCACTTCCCAAGTCAGTAGTTTATTCTCATATGTGTGGTGAAAAAAAAAAAAAAAAAAAAGTCAGTAGTTTATTCCTCTCGATATTATTAATGCATGTCATGGAAATTTTATAAACCCTTCGTTTACAAAAATATTATTTTATTATATATGACACGAATTTTAATAAAATAATTGATGGTATATGAATGAAATAAGAATATCACTTTAAGAATATCACTTTAATAAGTCTGGTAAGTTGTATGAACCCTATTATTATAAATTAAAAGTGATAAAAGAAATTTGGACAGAACAAAAAGAAAAATTATGGTAAATTTTTCGTTGATGAAAAGAGTATTTTATTCGTGTGTAGTCAGTCGGAAAAAAAAATTAAGCATCATTTAGGCCCATTTTAGTAAAAAAAAAAGTTCCACAAACAAAATTTCTATTCTAGTTATTTGAATTTCCATCATGTGCTCACGGAACAGTATTTTTAAAATTTATATTTCGATTTAGTAAATAATTTTTCTATAATTCAATTTAACGATATGAGCTTTTGTATAAAAATTCGTACAAAGATATGATAATTTGACGATTTTATAAGAATAGTTTCAAACTAATAAAGGTTAATATTCTTTTTCTATTACTTATAAGGTGAAGGCAAATATAGAAAATAACAAATTCCAAACTTGTAATATCACATTATAAATTTACTCTTTACATAAGGGATGAACTCACCTTCACTTATTTATAACAAAACACAACCAATCTTGTTAAACATGGGAATCAAGAGACATGAGATAAATCTAGAGAGCAAAAGATGTAGGCTTAGGAAGATATTTTCTTCTTTGTATTGGCTCATTGTAAATGTTACATTAGCTCCCATTTTATAGATAAGACTATAGTACAAATAAGGAATGTAGTAACTGCAATCCTATTCTAGAATGCTGATATGTAGCCATAAATCAAGCCCTTCCTTTTGATGTGTAATCTTATCCCTTGTAATCTGCAAAGTTTAATGAATAAAATTACTTTCCTTGTTGACAAATCTCACTCGCCTCTAATCCCATTTCTTCTCACAAATTCTTGCTCTCAAATATCCCAAATTATAATCTTCACCATTCCAAGTTTCCTATTGAAGGAACCCAATGACGATTCTTAGTGCATTTGCAGCTCATCCTTCCTAACAATCCTCCCATTCATCTCTGCATTAATTCTCTAAGACCAACTACTTCAACCTCTTCAGATCTTCTCTCTCTCTCTTTCTCTCCTCAATCTTGCCCTTAAGAAACTTAATCAGGTTGCGCAAAGCAAGCTCTGGATCCTCTCCTACTTCAGCATGAGTGATCTTGCTAGATGCAATCAGCCCCTCTGCCTCCACCACGAGCTCGTGCTCTATGATCCCGAGATAGTTGTTTACTAGCAACCCGAAGCCACAAGGGGTGCATGTGCACATCCATACGGCCCGGCCTCAGCAGGGCTGGGTCGAGCTTCTCCTCGTGGTTAGTCGTGAAATCTATGATTCTTTCGTCTCCAATGCTCGACCAAAGCCTGTCTATGGAGTTCAGAAATCCATATAAGGTCACCTGAGGAATCACTTAGGGAGTGGATGCAGTTTGGCATGTCAAAATCAAACCAAACTATATTATTATCAAAATTGAACCAAATCAAATGAAACCCTAAATGTTAATCCGTTAACCATTACTATAGTTTGGTACAATTTGGTTCGCAATTTATTCATATCTTTATTTTCCTTCTTTATAATGATAAAAAATTAATATTTAATGTCCTTCAAAAAAAGATAAAGTATATAATATCATTTAAGAATAAAACTAAAATATTTGAAAAATATGCAGAACAATTCAAATATATGAATGGCATCACTACTACAAGCATATAAAGTGACATTTTCTAACAAAAAACCAAAACATATATAAATAATATATTATTTACTCAAAAAATCTAAAAATTCAATGCATGCATAAAATAATAATAATGATAATGACCACAATAATAATAATAATAATCAATCTAATTATAATACTATTTACAATTTGGTTTAATTTATATTTTTTTAAAATCAAATCTACACCGTAAATTAATTTTTTTAAATTTAAACCAAATCATATCTTTCGAACCATAAACCAAATCAAATGCCACAAATATAATTTGGTCCATTTAATTTACAATTCAAGCAAAATCTCGTTCATCCTAATTTCACTTTCACCTGTGGCACTTGCTGATGGAATGGATACGTTGAAGTGGCGCCGCCTTCGCAGTCTTCTTCATTTTCCTCTCAGTCAGATTAATTGATGCATCAATGTCTTCCACCACAAGAGTCGATCTATTCGCAGTCGAGATCACCAGCTTCCTCTGCTCAGAATTGGACCATATCAGTGAATTCCAAATCATATACATCCAAATTCAGATAATTCACCTGGATTTTCCAGTTCCCGGCGGCCCAAACAGCAAGTAGCCTCTCTTCCACACCTTCCCCACCTTCTTATAAAGCTCCTTCCTCTTCAGAAATCTATCTAGATCGTCGAGGATCATCTTCTTCATCTCATCATCTATCGCCAGCGTCTCGAATTTGGCGGAATGATCGAAATTCACAGACTGCCACGGATTGATCCTCGGACAGCGGATCCCATCGCTCTTCAGCGTGTGTTCAACTTAATGCATTTTTTCTCCCGGGATGATCGAAATTCACAGACTGCCACGGATTGATCCTCGGCCAGCGGATCCCATCGCTCTTCAGCGTGTGTTCAACTTAATGCATTTTTTCTCGCCTTCGATCGCTTCCGATCTTTCTAGAACATACGGCAAATACTCTTCGATTACCTTGTTTTTGTGCTTTTGTTGAAGGTGAGATGCAGGTGCTCGATTTCGATTATTCTGGTAGAATTGTAGTCATCTGGATTGTTGACGTATCGAGGTTTAGTTTGTCAGCCTCCATTTCAGGTAAATCCCTAGGAATTTGTCGGCGATTTCTTTTATGAGCTCCCAGCGAGACGCTGATCTTCTTTTCCCTCTTGAGGAGCGAGACGCGGTAGGTCTTCATGGAGGAGGCGCCGACGGTCATGCCGACCTAGATAATTAGGGTCGCTTCTTTCGAGAATATGGAGAGGAATTGGGTGAATCTGGTGTAGGCGTAGCGGCGGAGCTCGCCAGGGAAGAAGTCTTTGGCGAATGATCGGACGAACATGACAGTCGCTGCCGCCGACGCCGACGTGGAGACCACGGCTTCCGCCGACGGGAATTGGATGTTTGAGTAAATGGAAGTCATATCTGGATGAGTGGGGAGAAATAAGCCTCTGGAAATGGATTTGGGGATTTTCTGGTATGATCTATGCGACATTTTGTGAAGCTCCTTGTGTGTGCAACCAATCAACATAAATATCGTAATTAGTATAAAATTTGCAATACGGGCCGCGGTCGGGGCATGTCCCTTATTCGCGCGAAGTGTTGCTTCGTCACAATACAAGAAGATCTCTATCATGCGCCCGCCTCTATTAATATATATAGTAGGTTGAACTGAACTATTCGTGAACTATTCAAATCTCGCTTCTCTGAAAGTGTTTTAGCATTCAACTCATTTGCTTGTGAACAAATTCATTAAGGCTCCGTTTGGTATCACGGAATTGGGGGTTTGGAATTGAAATTGGAGCCATCAATTCCAAATCCATTGTTTGGTAAAATAAAAATATTTTGATTTGGAATTGAATTCTAATTCCAAATCCTCCAATTCCACAATTTGAATTCCATAGCTAAAG
>JAYDZE010524440.1:0-15331 GCA_034509125.1 Monilaria moniliformis
CGGGTTAGCCCGAAACCCGAAGGGTTAGGGTTAGGGTTGTAAATTTCTGACCCGACAAAATTTGCAACCCGAATAGTCCGCACCGAATAGCCCGACGACCCGAGCGGGTTGGCCCGAACCCGAACGAATTGGCCCGATTGACATCCCTATGTACTAGTAAGTTAAAAGTTGAAAGCCAAATTGTAGATTACATGAATAAATTGTTGAATTTGATCATTTCATGCTAGATTTGAGTTTTGTTTTAAATGATTATGCCTTATACATGTCATAATGTGTAAGAGTGGTGATTGATGAATAAGAGTATCGATTGTGCTGCGACTGAAATTTGTGAGGCTGATTTGACTGATCAAAACTCTTTTATTTGCTCTAAAACTTTAACTGAATCTAGTTCTTAATGTTGAGAATGTCGTGTACAAATTTCTTCATTTATTGTGACTTTTATATATAACTGCAATTTTTTATTTTGATTTTGATAGTCTGTACTAAAATGTGCTTAATTATCAAACAACTGTGAAGTAGGCTTTGAAATTTTAACCCAGTAAATAGACACCCATTATTTTAATAAACCATTGATTTTACTATTTTCAAATTCATACAAGGTCATAATGATTTTTCAAAGTCAAGTCAAATTCTGGAAAATTTTGAATTTATGCTGAAACATTACTTGCCTATGTGTCTGTAACACCCTTACTCGATTACTAAATAATCGAAAGTGACGTCACTATGGACACGATCTTCAAAAAAAAGATAAGTAAACTCGTTTTTTTTTCTAACTTGATCAAACAAATATAAACTTAGTTCCGAACTCTAAACAACATAGAGTCTTTGCCAAAGAGTCACGACTGAATCAAGTTAAACAGTAGAGTGAACTTGTCATATAAATCTATATTTAAAAGACGACAATGCCAACATTTACCCAAACACATTAGATAAAAACTCTATCAACAGATTTAGTGACTTGACTGGTGCAACAGCTATCCATCTGGTGACACACGGTTGAACCTAATCTGCAGAGAGATAAGATAGAAAGGGAGTGAGATTCTCAAGCTCAGTAGGATATTCAAAATGGAATAATTTTCAAGTTAAGAAGTTATATTGCCAACCTGATAAGATGAATTATAAAGGTTATACTAGTTTTACCTCGTTAGAAGTTCGCTTGATCAATACATAGTCATATCTATATACTTACATCAAATCAAACTTCGTTAGCGAACCGCAGATATCTAAACTTATAACAAAACACACTATAAGCATAAAACCACATAGACTTTCATACTTATCATCACCTAACAGATTCTTCACAGGTACTTACATAACATTGTTTTATCAAAATGTTCATTTATTTAACCTATCACTACTTGCATATAAGTATATCCACAGTCAAATCCTGTATTAGTATACTTCGATTTCTAAACTTATGTTAACGCTCCGTCTGAGCATAATAGACTCATATCTTATTGCATAACGTCAAATCAACTCATAGTGACAAAGGAATAATTCATGTACTCTCGTACAACAACACAAACACACATCGCAGCCTTAACAAGCCCGCATAACCTACTAGTACCATTGGTACGGTTAATATTAAGTTCATTTGTGTACAAAAGATTAGACAAAAAAATCACTTCTATCTTGACTGGTTGAGTTATGCATATTACACATGATTTGATATCCTCAGTCATATTTTGGTGAGCTTAATGAGACTAAGTTGACATTTTAGCATTAGTCTAACACATTAAGCCATGCCAATATTTCATATGAATAATCTCCTTCATTCTTTTTACAGTATACACAAGTAATATCACAATCTATAGTTCTATATATTCCAATAAGTGTAACATATATGCATTTCTACATATTAATACCAGAGGTTGGACTTCAACCGAAGTAACTCATAAATATTTCACTTTGTTTATTCCTACCATATCAAACGTAACTGCTCAATTTCATGCCAACATTCCAACTTTGTCAATTTCTATCACTTTAATCGTAAACGCAACGATCAAACATTAAGTTCAAATTAAGCATTTTATAATGAAATGTCACCATATTATGATCAACATATCAATATATCATGATCAACATATCAATATATCATAACATGATTGGCATATTAGCACACCAAAACAACATAATCAATATATCTAGATATCAAATATGTTTTACCAATATCCAATCAGAGTCCAACATATGTTTGGATATGATAGGTTTTCAAATCGGATTATAAAATATATCAGAACTTCAGAGATTCAACACATATTCAGATATCAAATACAACACGTAACTTTTGCCCCCTATCGTGCTTAGTGATAGACTTGGGTGCACGGACCAGATCAGAATCAGATACGGACGCGAGTGATCCCTCATAGGGCACTGCTTAGATAACTCATCCCATATAGAGTACAAACAGACAGGTCAGAGAGGGGCCCAATTTAGAAAACAGATGAAGCTCACTTCGGTAATTTCAGAAGATGAGTGATCAACAGATAACGTTGTACTGTTGTCCTATGGCATGCCAACTATACCCAACGGCTACTCTTAAGCACGAGGCTTAGTACACATGTATCGATCACATAACAAAATCATATTAGAGTTCACAAGGTCACATATGATGAATCAATTTCATACTTGATATATTTTGTTAATTCAATATTCAGTCGCATAACCATATCATTTATTACATACAACATATACTATGTTATAATCTGAATCACGTCCAACTAACCAATCTGAGTGAAGCACATATAATCCACTTCATATTTTCAATCATTTCATACTAGTATACATTCTTCATCAAAAATCATTGTATGGCTTATGTAAATCAACCGACTTATGCATAGTTTCTCAATCATGCATAATATTTCATTTTCAAGTCATGTTGTAACATAATCAATTTATTTATGTTGGTATATCATATTCAGACTGTAACCTATTGCATATAATTTATATTTTGTTTATCCTATAATCAACATATCAACTTCTAATCACATCATCATAAGCATATATTCACATAACATTCCATATTATATTTAGAATATACACATCTACCTTGTCAGCATAAACCTATCAATTCCAATAGCATACTAATGTTAACAAGTACTAGGTTTACTTTGCCCAGGTTACACATTTAATTCCGATTACATAAACATTCCAATACCTAATTAAATCCTACAAGCACATATGTTCACTAAACTAGTATCAATATATATCGATAATCCAACACGTTTATGATGTACAAATCATATTATGCTTTATATTACTATAACACATTTAACACTAGAATAATATCAATATCATAAGATTTCCACAATCCTACTGATTCACACATCATTATCTAGTTCATGTTTATTATTAGGGTAGTTAATCGGGCCAGCCCATCAGGTTTCGGGTAAGTCCTACTCGGGTTACGGAATAATCAGGTGCGGTCTAATCGGGTTGGAATTTTATCGTGTTAGAAATTTTCAACCCTAACCCTAAATGTTCGGGTTTTGGGCTAGCCCGACGGGCTAATCGGGTTAAAAGCAAATGACAAAAAATAATCTATATACTTTTTATTCTTAAGAATTCTATATTTATAATATATAAACGTATACAAAAATTAAATATATAAATCATATAACAAGCATAAATTCAAAGTTTAAAACATTCTAAAAAAAGTCAAAGATTACATAACATAATATTAACAATAAATTATTAAAAAATAACATTGTTAATCTACACCAATAATCTTTGAAGCTTCAAATTGATGATTCACTTCAAACTCTAGTCTTCAAATTCTTCACTATCTATGAAAAAAATATAATAGTAAAATATAATATAGTTTGATAATTTATAATTTTATAACAAAAATAAAATCTTACCATCAAAATATCTATTCAACCAATTACGTTTGCAAATAAGAGCTTACATTTTTTGGTATATTTATTCAAATTATGTGCTCTAATACGAAAGGAAGATTCTTATACTATTGTTGTTATAAGAATGCTAAGCATATCACAAGCCATCATGGAAAGTTCTTCAAAATGTGATGCATGATTTCTCCAATGCTTAATGAATGCAAAAAATTTAATTGGGAGAATTTCGGAATATATACTTCAACTTAAATACGATTAAATACTACTAGTGTAAAAACTAAAAAAAATGACATCGAATAAGCATGTCGTTGGATAATCTTTTTTATTGAATGATTTAACTTAAGAATATGTTATTATAGATCTTGACATGATAAAAAACCTAATTTAAGAATTATAAAATTAAAATGAAAGACAAATGTATTTCGTTAAATTTCAAAGCATGTTTACTGGTTATAGTGAATTTGAATTTTCCAATTCGTTTATCTATTAATATTTTTGTGTGTGTGAGTGTGTATTAAATATAAATTGAATGGTTAATTTTATTTTATTTTTTGTAGTTATCAATTTTATCAAAATTATTATTAAAGTGTCAAATCAGTTGTCAAACATGGCAGAAGAATATGTAATAGTTTCACGTAGGACCAACCCATCGGGCCAGCCCATTGGGTTCCTGGTTATGGGCTAATCGGTTGCGGGCTAATCGGGCCGGAATATTATCGGGCTTGAAATTTCCAATCCTAACCCTCTAAAATTAGAGAGCTACTCGGGCCAGCCTAGCGGGTTCGGGCTAGACTGACATCTCTACTTACTATATTCAAATCACAACATCGATACGGAGTACATAAGATTCACATAATCATACCAATATGAATTTTATAATCAATATGTAATTCTATAACAAATATCATTCACTTAGTTAAGGAAATTGAATTCTAACACAAAACACTCTACCTTGAATCCAAAAGCTACAACAGAGAGGGTCATCTTACTCTTGTACTTTTTCCTTTCCCCATTTAAAACTCAAGGCGTGAGCACCTTATAACACATTCGTACATTAATTTACACACAACATGACTAAACATAAATAAGTACCTTCCCCAATGTATTCATTTAATAGCTTAGGTGCGATATGCAAGTGTTTCCATACTATTATCTTTTGTCACAAACATCCACTGCATGCTAACTTGATCTTAACACTTTGTACTCACCCAGAGAACTTTAGTGGCGTATCTTAACACTTCTAAAAACCTCAGAGAGTCTAGTTTTACCTCCAAAATGGTTCATCCATAAATTTCTAGTGGTTTGGAAATTATGCTTATTTTACTACAACCTACCAGAACATGACAATTTTCATGCGGTTCGTTTCAAACAATTTATAAAAAATACAAACAAATTCTATAAATCATCAAAATTTACAGAAGGCTTCTAGACATATGAAAATAATTAAAAAAATGTTAAATCAATAATTTCATCTCTTAAAACCTTCTAAACAATTCTAATTATCAGAATGTAAAAACAGGGCAGTTTCTAACTTTTACTAACTTTATCTAGAAAGCATTTTATTCACTTTAAGCACATATATTTGAGCATAAGTACATACGTTCCAGAGTACCGTACCAACATAATTCATTTAGAATAAGTCTTATACGTAGAAACTTTAAACCTTGATGTCATTTGCAAAACACAATAGTAATTATGACCATATGTTTTTTTTATGGACTACTTTTCAAAAACCTCCCTTAATTACAAAAATATCCCATAAATATCTAAATATATCTTAACATCACAAAATACTGTTATATAAACACAAAATATTTATGTAGAAGAATAACATTCAATTACTTATTCAACATACGTTTTATTCATAACCTCATAAGCAATCAAGTTTCTAGCATTAAATCTAAACTTTTCCAGAATCTGACTTAACTTTGAAAACTCATTATGACCTCATAAAATATTTAAAATTAGTAAAACCAGTAGCCAATTAAAGGTATACGAGTCTATATTATTGGGTTAAATTTTCAAAACCAAATTCATAGCCGATTGACAGTTATGCATAATTTAGTACAAACTATCAAAATAGAGACATAAAATAACAGTCTTTTTGTAAAAATAACCATAAATTCATACATATTCAGATCAATCTGAAATGTTTACCGAATACGCCCAATATCATGACATGAATCCATTTAAAATTTCAAAGTAAATCAAGATGTTTTGGTTGGTCAAAATAGTCTCACAACATTCTGCCGTAGCACTATGGTTATTAATTGTTTTTGCTTTCATGCCAAAAATGAGTTTCTTGGTCCCAAAGTGAAATTAAATATATATGTACACCATCAAATACAACACACACATAAAAACATGTATTATGGCAGAATCATCCTAGAGAAACCTTAAATTTAGCATGCAATGGTCTAGATCAAATCAGTTCTTACATGCAACCCCAATCAAACTTTCAAAATTCAATCTCCTAACATGCATCAACATCCTATGGTCTCTTCACTTAATCATGCTTAATTCTTCATCAAGAATCATCCAACAACATAAGCTCATGAGTGTATGTTCATAGGTTCATCCCCAATGCCCAAATTATGCTTAGAATTTAAGAGGGATTACACCAACCTTGGATTTAGAACTTAGACTCTATTTGACTCCTTTAATCCCTTCTTCTTTGCTTCATTTTTGCCCTTCTCCTAATATCTTTTTACTCTTCTCTATAGTATCTAACAATAGTTTGGTGATGGAATAAGAACCCTCTCAAAGATCTAACCAAAAGGATTTATGGTTGTGGAACATCTGGAGATGAATATACATGGAGATTTTCATCTCATCTTCCTCACTCTAAGAGGCACAAAATTTTTGGGTTTTTGAAGGGAATTTTTAGTTTTTGTTGGATGTTAAGTCAAACCATGTTGACACGTAAGACCAAATACAACAAATGTCCAACAAAGGCTAATTCCATGCCACCTAGGTAACTACATGCCTTAGTGGAGTTTAATATAAATAATATCACCCATTGACTTTCCCACTATAATGTTGGCTGAATGTATAGTGTATTTAGGGGTTAATTATTGTTCAAATTTGATTAATTATGCTTGCTAAGTACTTTGCTAAGTATTTGACATTATAAAGTTCAATTCCAGTCAAATGCATAAGTCCGAAGACCAACCTTATATTTAGGTAATTCAATCACAAAACTCAAGCAAACATAAGTATATAGGAGTCACATAGTTCATAAATTTAAATAGTCAGTTATCGAGAAAAAATAACTTATTCAAATAATTTGATTCTTGAAATTCAAGCTCCAAAACTCATTCTTATAATTATCATAGACTTATATTCTATGTTTATTCGATGTCACGCAATAGGTTCAAATTAATTATGCAAATACATACACCTATGTCATAAAGATCGATTATTTGTGAAACATATTCATACTCCTCGTAAATCATTTATCAAAATTACTACAATAACTTAATTCCTTTAAGTCACTGAAATTTCAAGCTATACTTTTAATTTTTTGCATATGAGGAAACCTAATTAATTTTATATATCCGGTATTAACTCGTACTTTCCCAATACTTAATATTATTTATAGCATATTCAAAAATTGGGGTATTACAGTGACCAAGTATAAAACTTATGTTGAGCGCGATTTTTTAATGCTATATTCCCAAATAAGTGTGTTGATTATATGGAATAGAATGTTTTGATGATTAAAATGTGTTTTAATATTTTGGAGTATTCTTGTATAAAGAATTGTTGGAAGTGAACTTTTTAAGATAAATGGTTGTAAATGATAGTATATTTCACACATGGCAAATTAACTATAAAGTCCACTTAATTTTACGTCTTATTTTTGAAAAAATTATGTTATGATGATTTCTCAGGAGTGATTGTGTGCATGCCCAAAAATACTTGTTAGAAATAATTTAAATTGCTTTCAAGATAAAAATTTATGAAAACTAGAATATGTTTACTCTGAATTTTTCAAAAGGTTTAGAATGTTGACTTTTTCAATTGAATAATTTTTGAAATAAATTTAACATGTCTAGAAGTGTCATGTAATGTTTGGTGAATTTTGGTTTTCATTTGTTATTTCTATAAAATGTTTAAAAAGATTTGTGTCTTGTTTTGGTAGGCTGTAGTAAAACGTGTATAACTCCCAACCACTAGGAATTTTCGGCTGAATCTTTTTGGAGAAGAGACTAGACTCTCTAAGGTTTCTAAAGTTATAAGGATAAGCTCCCGAAGTCCTTTAAATGAGTACACAATATAGTATACCGAGACACGATTCTATATAATAACAACACTAGCACCACTAGATATTAATTAATACTGCCCAACATATCATGAATATCCTTAGGTTACAAAAAAATCTCGCACTTATTGATATATCAAAGCATTACATAATCAACACCGTATGTGCAATATTCTTATATAGATTAATTAATAATAAATCACCAGGATCTCATACTTCATTTACTGAACAAGGAAATATTGTCTCACTGTTATCCTCTACAGTGCTATAGCACACCAGTGTCATCAGTCGGTCAAGATAGGCAAAAGATTTCGAATTGACACTGCAGCCTTTCATGATAGACTGTCCATGTCTATCTAGGTCGAGAACTTGTTATTTTTCTACAAGGAACCGGGTGAAAGATCTTATCTGATCATGGATCTACCATTCAGTTTACAATGTAGAAGGAGAACTTATTAGCTCAATTTATACGTATATGCGTAAGAATAAGCATCCATAACCACAAAAGGCAAACCATGTGACAATATTGAATTCTTCTCAATATGTGGGAAATAAGATTCTCAATACAAAGTAGCCAAAACATGCTTTTCAGTATATAAACCCTAAACATTGATTGTGTTGCAGCTCGATATGCCCACCAAGTGTGGAGATCCAGGGATGTTCTACATTCCTTATGCTATAGGCACAATAAAGATTGAGAAGACAATGCTTGATCTAGAGGCGTCGATCAATATGTTGCTCTTATCTATCTATTAAGAATTTAGGTCCACTAAAACCAATAAGAGTTGAAATTCAATTTGTGGATATGTTGAGTGTATATCTTGAGAGCATATTTGAAGCTATCTTGTAAAAGTAGAGGATACGATTTTTCCTGCAGATTTTTATTTGTTGGACATGGGCAGAGCAAGTACTAAAAGGCTAGTTATGCTTCTAGGCAGACCCTTTCTGAAAACTATCTGCACCCGTATTAATTGTGATACAAACAAACTAACATGTGAATTCGAAAGAGAGGCTGCAACCTTTGATATCTACAAAACAATGAAGAAACCCAATGACACAGAATTGGTGGAGTGTATTGACCATCTTGAACAGGCTACAGAGGAGCATTTGCCACAGATTAGTATGGAAGATTCACTTGATATAGTAATCTGGAAAGGCATAACAGATGATGCAACCCCAAAAGATGACTTGGATATTGCCCAAGTAGTTAACCATTTGAGGGTCAAGGCTGAAAGACAACTCATAACAGAGTCCCTAGAGAAGCTAGAGAAGAAATTGGTACCATCCCTAGAGCGAGCACCAAAATTTAGAGCTCAAAGCATTGCCCAAACACCTGAAGTATTTATACTTGGGAGAAAACGACATTCCACCCATAATCATAAGTGTTGAGTTAACCATTGAAGAAGAATATTGGGTAAAAGGTGTCTTGTATATATACAAATAGACAATTAGGTTGTCTCTGGCCGATATCAAGAGGATAAGTCCAACTGTTTGCATGCAACACATTCTTCTAGAAGAAGACGTTGTGCCCACAAGGGAACCTCAACGAAAACTGAACCTCGCCATGAGTAAGGTAGTCATGAAGGAAATGACGAAGAACGCACACGACTCGCTCATAAGGGAAAATGAATTTGAATCTGGCAATAGGTACTCTTGTATAAATCTCGATTCAAATTCATGACTGGAAAACTATCTACCAAATTGGTGTGTCTGTACATGGTTCAAGCTTTGTATCCTAATGGAGCAGTAGAAGTCATGCAACCAGAGACGGAAATTTTTTTCAAGGTGAATAGACAACGTCAAAGGCTTACTATGAGCAAAGTCTGGATAATTCAGAGGATTATAAAAAATTCATCTGTATTTATCTGCCCTGATCAGGGTAGAGTGGGCCTCGTGCCCATGAAAATAACTACGTCACTGGCCAAGTGGCAACCTGGTAGTTTTTGTTTTACATTTTTAGAGTTAAACCTATGATATCTTTTTTCTTAACCTAGTATCCAAATACTTCTCATCTATTGCCTTAAGCCTATATTACAACCAAATAAAAGATCCAATGATGAGCACCTAAAACTGTGACTAAGGGGTAGAGTCAATAGAGAACAAGCAAGCCTATGGTATGACCGAAATCAAGGATGTCAAGAGCACAAACGCTAAGCCCTATGCACAAGAGACGAGTGTTGGTATGGAAAAACTCTATTGCTCAATAGTTCAATCTTGACTTGTCTGATGGTTTTACAATGCACAATGCCTTCTTTCACTAGCTTTATTTTTAAGAACTATATGCCCAATACGATTGATACTCTGACCTTGCTGACCTTGTATTTCATTTTTTGTTTCATATTTTGTTTTGTCTTTTTTTAGCCTTGCGTATTGGGCAAATCACAAGTACACGCTTGAGTACAATCGTACTTAAAAGTGTGTGAATGTGATGAGCCAAAATTTATGCTCTTTTCGAGTCTTGTTTAGGTGTCTAGATCCAGCCTTTGTGTGTCTTTTGTGTTATTTATTTGTCTGGGATGACACTTTGGGCAACCGGGTCATTCTGGGTAAAGCAAGTATCATTATAGGGCAAAGTTGCATTCGGCGAAAGAGGTAAAAGTTCAAATCAGAGGCAATTATGCATCCCTACATAAGAAGACTTCATGCTAAGAAAAGTATCTAACATCAGATGCAAAGCTATGATTAGAGTGTTGGACAAGTCAATGTATTGCGCAGAATCCATCTGGGCAGATGAGAGCAGTTGAGCAGAGAGGCAAAGCAGAAGATGAGTTGAAGGAGAATGATGTGTTGTAGGCAATGGATGAGCTGATCTTATCGAAAGACGTGGATAAGAAAGTGAATCAAACCTTCCTTATCCATGAAGATGCTTATCTTAGTGAATCTCTTGAAAATAATGATGAAGATGTGGGCACAACCGCTAAAGAAGAAAAGTCAGCATTTAGTAGCCGACCCTAGGGTCAAGACCATTTCCTTTGGGCTGGACCTCAAGAAGCCTTAGCAAACCTCTATATAAAATGCATGGTCGCAAGCCAAATGCATCCATTGCTACCCCTTTAATTTTAGATCTTAGTTCAATTCTATATTTTTGTTTTCAAGAGTTGTGAGAAAGAAACAAGTTCTACACGCAATACTGTCTTTATTTCTGTTACTGTTTTGTTGGCACGTGTTCCCAGGTACTATGCAATTTGTTTTCGTAAGTTTTTTTTTAATTCAACTATGTTTTCTTTCATGTTCATTGTCTTTGTTTATTTAATTATGTCCAGCTAGGTTTATAAGCATGATCTAGACAACAACGTATTGACTATGAAATTGTAAATTCGTGAGGTATAATATGAGCAATAATAACTACATGTCAGTGTTCTCGAAGTGTTATGTCTGATTCCAACATGGTATGGGCAAATTGAGTAATTAACTGGCCACTAATCACTTAGTGGTATCTAGATCACCAATAGATCAAATCAATAAAGTGTATGATCTTTATCCGAGTTTGAGATAGATTGAGTCACATGTGCAGAAGATATATGTCAATGGAGGCATACATAATAATTCCATTTCGTCTCTATCTAGTTCGAATGCTCTGGGCAATACGTCGGACGATGATTTTGGGACGGAGTGTATTGACCAGATTAGGGAGTAAAGAACTCTAATATGAATTGATAGATAAGGTAAGGGTTTGTCGGGGGCATGACATCTGAAAAGGGACTCCGACATTCCTTGACCATAACTGATGACATGAGCATGTAGTAAAATCTTTGCACCAATGACCAATGAGTGTTTATGTTTAATATGTCAAGTCCAAGCCAGATTCCTTTTATTATTCACCAATCTTCTTGTTTAGTTTCAGTTTATTTTCTGTCTAGCATATTGATCAGAGTGGTTACCATAACCACAACCCTCATCTATTTTTGTAACACCAGAGAGACAACAAGCGAACACTGATCAACTCTCTATGGATCGACTCTATTCTTACCACTATCTATATAGTTGTGGGCACATGCTATAGATTTATTTTGTGTGTGTTAACGAAGACCGCGTCAGGAGCTGATGGAAATACTCATCACGTCCTACCAACGTGTTAGCTATGCGCAAGAACAATGATATGCGCATACGGAACCAACGTTGAAACACAGTTGTACCACATCGTGGCTCGTCGGAGAAATAATCATCAGCGAGGCATTGAGCGGCATTTTCACACTCTCGGTGCACGTACATCGTTGGTACACGAGACATCGATCCTTTGTAAGTACTTTTGCACTGCATCGTTGACCTCCACTATCAACTCGATTATGGCATCCTCCTAATCGAATGAACCAGAGCTAGAATTAATTTCATCGGGATCCATGAGTTTTGAAGAATTATTTGTGAAGAAAGAAGAATGAATGAAGTAGAAGAATGGATGCATGAATTGAGGATGTAGATGTAGTATTTATAGAAAGAAAAAATAATAAAAAAATAAAAAATAAAAATCTACCTATACTAGCTGTTGCCCCCACCACCAACTCCAACGGTCCAATTCCTATTCCCAACGGCCACAAAGTGTGAAAAGGGGAAAAATTCAATTTTTTACAAAATTCGAAATTTTCGAATTTAAAAAATATAAAACAAAAAACAAATCTGAAACGCAGTTGCCGCCCCTCCTTCCCTCTCTCGCAGTGTAGCCATTCTTTCCCGCCGACAGCCCCGCCACCCACCCCGACCGCGGCCAACGCGGCGGCTGTCACAACCCTCCCGACTCCGCCACTGCTGCAAACTCGGCTGTGCTGTGATTGCTCTAGAGCAGATTATGGATTACAATTTCTCTTTCTTTTGATCATAACATCATCCATATTTTTTAGACCTATGAATCTCCTTTCGTATTGTTGTGGTGTTCCCTTTCATAAGGTATTTTGACTATGATTTGATTTTTGAAATTTAAAATGTGTAGTTCATATCCTTTTTTCTATGGTGCCTTTCCTCTTTCCTTTTTCCTTCTTCTGAGAAATGAGTTTTGGGCGTTGTGGCTAGTCTCTTGGTGGCGTTGGTTGCATTTTATTTGGAAAGGACTTGAACGTCTCTCACTTTTACCATTACATATTATTGATTCATATACATCGCATATAATTTTATATGTTTTTCAATATAAAAGGTAATCTAGTAATAAAAACATATTCATTCCATTCCTATATTTTTATTTTGTTTACCAATAATAAGATTGGAATCAAATAAGTAACAAGCATTTCATGTCCTTTTTTACTTTTTGTACATATCAAACACAAAAATTAGTCTTTTTGGCCATTCAATTTTTATGTTCATTCCCTGCAACTCTCGCCCACCTTAAGCCACTGCACCCTACCTCTGTGGCCTCATCCCAAACGGATCCAATTCCAATCTCCCGTCTCCGTCTACACCCCCAAACCCTAACCCTAACCCCTACCCCACATGGAATGCCGCCGCGTCCCCCGCACCGTTAGCGACCCCAAGGTCCGCCAGGTCGGATTCTTTGCTCCGGCGGCTCCGCCCGACCGCTCTCTGTCCGGTCCCCCCGACCCCACGTCCTCACCGCCGCCGCTTTCCAACATTTCCCCCTCTGGCAACTCCTTGTCCCCCGTCATGATCCCGCCTCCGCGCCACCTCTCCACCGACCTCTCCCGCCACTTCCCCCACCCACAGCCGCCGCTCTCCCCGCTCCGTGCCCCCCGCGCCAATGATACTTCGATTCCGGTCGGTAGTTACAATCCTTCGGAGTTCTCCACCCCTTCAGGTATCACGGATTTCTCGGAGGATCAGCTATCTCCGCGTTGGGGGCGGAAGAGTAGTTCTGGGAAATTCGCTACATCATTGCCGTCGGGCGGATTCTCTATGGCGGCTGCTAAGCAGAGTAGTGACGTTAATTCGAAACCTGGCGTGGCAGGTTGAAGTCTTAGGTCTTTTTCCTTTGTGTTGTTTTGACTGAGATTTGTGATTTTCATGGGCTTCATTCGATTGTGGATCAGATGGAGGGGCAAATGCGGAAGTGCAGAAGGAGAAGGCAGCAGCTGCAGGGAAGCCTTTGAAAGAGAAGACTACGAAAGCTGAACGACGGGCAATGCAAGAAGCACAGCGTGCTGCCAAGGCTGCAACGAAGGGTAAATATCTTATGCTTTCTTCTAGTTCGAATCTTTCCAGTTGATTGTTATTTACAATTTACATAGGTTTCTAATTAGCCTGTACTGCTGTATAACTGTACAATTTTTAAATTCGTTACCAAGGGATGAAGGGATAATGTAGATGGATCGATTGTTAGGTTAAATTCTTTGTGATGTTCCATATGTCATTTTCTATAAACATTCTTGTAAAAGATAAGACTCATGAACCAACTTTGACCTGGAATTTAACTATTATTTTAGTAATCTCTATCGTATACATAATGACCTCACTTTATTGTCCATATGCTGTGGAATGTGGATTAGTATATATTTTTGTGCAAATAAATGGCAATGAGCGTGCTGTTGCAAGTATTGAGAGTCTCATTTTACTTACCATCCATTTTATGTATTCAAGTGCAAACATGTAGTTGGGTTGGGTCAGAGAATATTGAATGGTAGCTGCTTTTGAAAATAGAGAATCAGATGTATCAGTGATTCACGATCACGACTGAAATGAAAGCTTATCATAGTGCTTTTGATGATCTTTCTAGGGGTCATATCATTTTAATTGAGCCACTGTCTATTTAATCGTTACTATTACATGCTCAAGATTACATCATGCATCTATTTATGATTATCTGCTGGCAGCTATGCACGGTAATTTGCCTTTCATATTACACAAACCAATTATATAAAGAATTCCTGCAATACACCATTTTCTTTAAGATATGTCATGCATAATCATGGCGCAGAACTTTGTCTTGTCATTTATCTTGCCTCGTTCAAGTTCTTTGCATGTTTTGTGTATGTCAACTCCAATCTTTCGTTGGGTTGTGGCTCTAGTTTCTGCTCTCTTGGAACATAAATCCATTTCGCTGGATTCATGAATTGCATCTTCCAGGTGAAGGAAGCAAGACTGCTGGAGTCAATTCAGCCATTGCAGGGAAGTCTGTAAAGCCAGCTCCACAAAAGAAAGACAACTCTTCAGTTGCAGCTTCTGAGAAAAAAAGCGGTGACCGTCAAACAGATAAGGATAGGAAGAAAGATGTCCCTCATCCACGGATGCAGTTTGATGATGAAAACAGAGTTGAGAAGGCAAAGAAGCGGTC
>JAYDZE010524551.1:0-15331 GCA_034509125.1 Monilaria moniliformis
GTTCTGGCTGAAAATTAAAAAGCTGACGTGGCAGCTGAAAATTGGGTTGTGGCTGTTTTGGGGCTGGAATTTTGGGGGTGGGTTAAGGATGGCCTTAGCCCACCCATTGTTCGCTCAAATATTTCAGTTCCCGCCACTACAAACAAGTAAACACTCATTTTCCTGCCATTTCTTAATTTCCTCTCACGCCTCTTCCTATCGCGAATACGTTCCCTCTCCTACTTCTGTGCTCTAAGTTTCTGGTAATCGATCCGCACAAGCACTAGATCAGCCTCGCAATGGAGGAAGCTCAGCGGTGGAGCGTAACGTACACGAATCACGTTAAGCAGAAGCGGAAAGTCTACCACGACGGTTTTCTAGTTGTTCGATCATCTCGAAATAAGGTTTTTCCTCATTCTTTTTCTATTTATTCAGTTCACGTATTCTGAGTGTTTGTTGATCTCAGCACAAGTTAATATGATGTTCTGATATTCTGGTGCACAATTCGATTAATTATTATCTTCGATTGCATTTTGCCATAGTTACTCCCCTCTCTTGCTCCAGCGCATGTGGTAGCTATTATATTTGTGAAAGAAGACAGTTTGTAAATATTCTATTAGCAATGAGGAAAAATTTAAATGCAACCTTCTAATTCGTAATTCCAGGTTAGGTGGTTTACCGTTTACCTTTGCTGATAATCTTATTGAGTTAATTGCTAATACCTTTTAAGATAGTCTGATCAACTTACTATTTCTGTAACACAAATCATACAGTTTTTCAAAAAACGGCTGTTATATTGATAATGCTATCAAAAAAATTTGAAGCCATTGAACTTTTCTACCATCTGCTTTTTTAGTTAAAGTTGAATTATTAATATTATTGCAGACACAGTAGCAGCCACTTGTAAGTGAAGTCCTGATGTTGAGTTGTTTAATTCATCTTAACAATCGAAAGACAATGAGAGCCAGATTTCCTCCAGATGTAATATTTTCAGCTAGGGTTGTTATTGAGCTAGTTAGCTATTTGCCTTTTTCCAGATGAGATGGCATATGCGAGAGCATAATAGCCACATTACTGAAGATATTTTATCAAATTATAATCTCAGTTCCAGATTTTTTAATGAATTGTTTCAGCCATGATAAGCATTAGAGTCATCTCTGTTTGGTTCAAATAAGAAATGCTATGTATAATTAATTTTTATTTTATGCCATCATGATCAGTTCATGCTGTATGATGAATGGGACAAGCTCTTGGAGACTAGGTTTATGAAGAAAGATGATCTCATCACATCTGGTGAAACAATCACATTTGGTTCTTACCTTGCTGATCTTGGTGAGCTATGTCAAGGCCATCGACCTACATCTATTTTGAAATCTCAAGATCAGGATGGGAAATTTGCAGAAGCATCCAGTTCATGTTACTACAACTCCCAAAGTAATATCTAGACTTTATTACCTTAATCTTTTGGTTTGTCTTCTTTTCTTTTACTGTTGGTTTTCCATTGAATTGTCAAAATTGGAGAAAATCTATATTTTGTGTATTGCTGCATGACAAATAACTGTAGACGTTTTGCTTCTGCAAAAGATAGGAAGCCTATGGTTGGGAAAAGAAAAGGACGAGCAGTTAACATAAGCCCATCACAGAAAATGATCAGAGGTTAGTTTAAATATTTCCATCATTTCATCTCCAAATTTAGTTATTATCTTAAATTTATCCACATATTTTCGCATTGGATGTATTGAGTTAAAAAACAGCATAGCTTCGTGGTTGTGGGAGGAGGCAGCAGCTAATATTTATATAATGCCTTTAGTGAATAATTGTTGTCCATATAGTGCATTGGTGCTGATCATTGATTCCATCCCGGTCTTTTCTTAATTAATAACTGGACTTACAACCGGTGCTTATTTCAGATTTCAAGAAAAGTGAAGTGAATAAGTTTGGTTCTTCACCAAATTGTATGGATATGACAAAACTCAGTAAAAAAGGTAGGTTGCTAGCTTACTATGCACTGGTACTATTCTTTTGGATTTATCTAGTTATTCTTTTAATTCTTCGAGAAGTCCGTGAGTTGTTTGTGGCCTTAAAATTAAAGAAGATTAACCGTTTCATTTCATCTGTTAAGAATGGCAGGTCTTGTACACAACACAAATAACACAAAAGGCAAAGAAATTTCATGATGGCTTTCTACAGCTTATAATTCGTGGATCACAAGGAAGGCAGGTATTAACTAATATAACTAGCTAGCGTTCTTTTCTTTTTGTACATAACCTCATCTGTGATCATGCCCACGCTTTTGTGAATGGTAAATTGCATCAGATAAATGTTAATCAATACATTTATTATGCAACTATAGAATTATAGATCAATGTTCTATGATTCCTTTCAACCTTTTTCTGCTTTGTCTTGTTTCCCCTCACCTTCCAGAGTATATTCTTTTGAAAAATGAGTTCTTCTTGTGCTTTGTGTACAAAGGAAGATGAATAACATTTATTTAGTTGACTTCTTATTATCTCTCTATGGTTTAATGATACTGAATCCCCAATAATAATAGTGAACTATGGCAATGTTATACCATTTCATGTCATTGTATTCCCTACTACATCACATGAAATCAAAAGATATTTCTTTAGCATATGCTGCTCATTGAGACTGTTGTCCAGTGTAGACCAAATTAGTTATCCAGGATATTGTGAAGTTTCCATTGAGTTGAGCTTTCATCTTATTGAAATATAACTCAGTTGCATTTTCTTTTCCCTTGTATCTTTCTTGTAGTTTGTTGTTATCAACTCCTATTTAAACCAACCCTAATGTGATTCTTAATTTATTTACTTCAGGTTAATTTGTATGATACAAACAGGAGACACTTAGATGGCAGGTTTCTGAAAAAGGATGAAAAGATTTGTTCTGGTGAATCACTAGTTTTGGATGGTCATTTAGTAGAGATTGGAGAGCAGGAAGCAGATCATAAGCATCCAACTGACTTAAACGTGCAAAGAAAAAGCTGTGAAGTAGCTGGAAAAAGTGATTTCGTTGATTGCCAAACCAAAATCCCGACTATTAAAAAATTTCCTGCTGGTATTTACCCTCTTTCTATGTTATAGCCCTGCTTTTGGGTAAAGTAGAATGTTGTATCCCTTCTTTTTGCGTCTTCATGTTCTCTTATTACATAGTTGTTCCCATTGGAGCATGGCTCATTTCAATTTAGTAAACTCCCTACATTGTTTACATGTCAAAACTAGATACTTTAGCAGAGGATGAACAAATAGAACCAGTCACAGCAAGATGTCCTTTTTGGCTTTACCCTATCAATGGGAAGCTACACTTGGCATTAGCTGAATATCGTCTTGTTCACCATATCTCACATTGGTTTTTTTAGTTGGATATCTTTGCTGTTATGAAGTTAAAAGGATCTATTGTGCAAATCTCAACAGTGTTCTAAAGATTTTCTTATCATTTACTGCAGCAATCTGAATCGTCATCTTTCTTTTGGATTTTGTGCAAGCACTTCAAATACATTTTACAGCTGAAATAACACTTAATTAGCAGTCCTTGCAGCCCCCACATCCTGTATAATCACTTGGAAATTTGCTGTCTTCATTCTCCAAATCTAATCTGATTTCTTATAGCTTTTCTCACAACTTATATTGTCTTGGGTATCAAGGAAAAACACCAGGTGGTACCTCTCAAGGGAAACTTACTAAATTAAGTGATCCAAGCCACAAGTCCGAAAATGCCAAATTAAGTGGGGGAGATGCCGAGCCTAAACGTTCTGGTAAGAGGTCTCTTGATTTGAAAGCACAACCATAGGAGCTCATACTCTTTCCTGAAAGTGTATTTTCCATCAAAAGATACTTTTTGTTGTTTCCAGATATTATCTTACTTGGGTTCAGTCCAGAAATTGAGAAAAATAATGAGATTAACATTTAGTCTGCCTTTTAGTTTCATATACATCTGGTTACTGGTACTAGAAGGCAGATGCTAAAGGTGCTCTGAGAGATTTAGAAATTTGCTTTTAGTAATTTATCTTAAGCCAATTGCAAAATATGTCTTTATGCACTTGTCCTCTCTTGATATGAACGTTGTTGAGTGATAAGCTGATTTCTGGTTTAATAATGTTAGTGTGACTAATTTCTCATCAACCTTTCTTAGATCACAGAAGCTTGATTCGTAAAAAGCAAAACTAAGCTCTGTTTTCTAGCTCTGCAGGCCACCATTTTACAGTTTTGCTATTTATCTTGAAATGATAATTTACCCTCGTACTATATTTTATATTTCTCATTGATCGTATTTGTTGTTCTTTCAGCCTAGGGCAATGCCACTCCAAAGAAATCAATAGCTTGTTGCATTCCGCATAACATAACAATGCTTTTTCATGCATTTCCAGCAGTGCAGTTTTTTTGGGAAAGAAACATTTACTTTTAACCATTAAGTGGCATAATACATTAGATAAGTCTCTAAGCAATCCTTTCTGAGTCACTGAGATAATGAGATCGGTGCCAAGGATTTTATTGAGCGACGTGCAATAAATTATATATGACTTAAACATGCTCCCATTTGCTGTTAAAATAGTGCGCTTGGAAACCATAGCTCATCAACCTTCTTGATGAACCATTCATTCTAGTTTCTGATTACAGAAAATACGTCTAATACCCTCCATCATGTCATGGATATTGGTTTCTCATTTTGTTTTCTTTTCCGCCAACAGACGTGAAATTATGAAAAGCTCTTATTAGTCTTCATATCAGATTTATAACAAAGAAATAAGATTTTTTAATTCCATTTTACACCATTTTTATCTGCTCTTGTTTATCTTTCTGCTGTCCTATAATTGAAGACTGAAAAGTATTTTAATTCTATGACAGTCTACGATATATTGTCTATTCTCAGACAACCAAGTGAGCGGAAGGTAGTCTCTGTGAATAAGCCTTTCACCGAGGAATGCGCTGTGTCACATCCTTCAGAGTTTTTGTCTGGTACCAATACTCATATAAAAGAGGAAGAAAGCAGTGGAACTGCAAGACAGGAATTGAGACAAAAAGGGCCAGAGCATGATAGCATGATTAAGGTTATAAAATCTGAAGCTGTTGACGTCGTAATAAAAACTGAAGAGTGTGCAATTCCTGAAAATAGAAGAGTACCTCAAGCTAGATCTTCTAGCTTTCATCTCAGGTATGAATATGCATTCATGCTGTTGTATATCAGGTAAAAATAGGAATTCTCTTAATCACGGCACATTTTGGTTTGCTTGAACAAAATGCTTTTGCCTCTGGTTTCCGTAGCATCTTCAACTGGAGCACTACTTCTCTAGGAACTGAGTACACAAATTTCATGGACTTTTCGGGAAAATATAATGAACAATACACGTCATGTTCTGAATGTATGAAGAGTTTCTGCTTACTAGTTTTAAGATGTTTATGTAGACGAGTCTCATCTACGAAAGAGTCAAGAGTGGCGTTTTGGTTTCCGTTATCGAGAGATTACACTAACTCCTTACTAGAAGTAAATTGACTTTCTTCTCAAAACTAAGTAATTCATGTAGCCTTCTCTAAGGTGAAGAGTTCTAATATCAGATTAGCATTGATATACTATACATATGAAACAATTCTGGTGATGCTTCCTGTTTGTTATATCCAAGATAATACCGATTCTTTGATGGCTGAAAACACCCAAGATTTCTTTTGTTCTGATGATGCAGACTTGTTTCCTCTTGACTGTGGCATGCCTGTCTTATATTCAATTAACTGAGTTACACTTTACTAAAGAAGCTTTTTTTTATATAATATTTTTTTAATCACAGACCAGAAACAGTGAACTTTATTTCTCCTATCCATGATGTACGTTCTTCATCTATGGAGTCTCATGCACAAGCCGCTTCTGCAGTGAATGTTGATAGCCAAAAGGAAGTCGTATGTGAATATCTCACCAGAACATACAATAATCAAGAACTGGAAAACATATTTCCATGTGAAGGTGAGTTACTGCTATACACCCCGTCATCGGACTAGTCATTTATGATGGTTGATTGCATTTTTATCTTGCAGAGGTTGTAATTGGATCAAATGCTGCACTAGAAAATGGTTTGAGCTCCAGTGAATTACCTGAGGTGAAATTCTGAAACATCTTGAATCTTGATTTAAAGTTTAACTGACTAAAACTTCAATGCTTGCTTTGGTAGTTAAACTACTAACCTGCTAGTTAATTTTATGAGATGGCTAGCTTAATTAACTTGAACATGTAGTTTTTCGTGTCCTTTATGCATAGAGCTACTGAAGGGTTTTGGAATATGCGGCCACTTAAACCTTTAACAAAGTTAGCTGGAAGCCCAACAAAAGTAAAAGAGAACGATTAAATATTTATATTTGGAAACAGAATGTAGGTTTTTCACCTCTGGATGACTATTGATAAGGCATAGACTCTAATTCCTCCAGAATATTCTAGTTTATTATTTGTTTTATAATCTACTCCTTAGTTGTAGTACTTTCTGTAAATATTATCGTACACAATTCTTTATTTAGTAGAAATACACAAATCACCAATTCACACTAATAATATCCTGCATAAGCACGAACCAATAAGTATCTATTGGTGCACTGAATTTAGTGAAATTTCAGTTGCCACCTAGCACAGAAAAGGTGCCTTAATCTTTGTAAATATGGTGAATAAAGATGTTTCTTGTTGCATAGCTGCAGAAAGACAAGAAGGGAAGCAGTTCTAGATGCAATAATGGTCTGAAAGAGACAAGTCTCAAGACAAAGGATATGGATGAGATGCCGAGTTTTGATCTTGGATTTTGAGACGAACCTTGACAGAATAATGTGTGCCACAGAGCTTGACATCTTATCATTATAATCCTCCTATATAATTGTAACTGTGAGAATAAGAGCTCAACTTCTGATGTCGTAGGATGATGCATACTGATATTCAGCTTTGAAGCTTTTAATCGTCACTATTACTGTTATAATATCCAACTTTGAAGCTACAAATTAGTTATTTTGCCAAAACTTGTGTATATATGCTATGCTAAGAAATTCACTTCTCGTTCAAACATTGAAGGAAGAAACTCAACTCTTCATTGTAAGCGCTAAAACTGTTCACTTGTAAGTTTTTAGGCCTTGAGTGGCATGCAATCGACTATCAACTAGCTACAGTATAGCACAAGCTAGGAACCCTTTATTACAACCATAACTTTGAATTTATATAGCTGGCTGCCTTGAAAAGAAATGTATAGCAGCCAAAAGAGAATTCTATCTATCTATACATCGTTTGGAGCTTATGATTCTCCTTTCTTGACCAATGAGCATTAAGCAAAGCTCTGAACAGATTCTTACTTCTTTTGGTATACGACTGAACAATCTGTCCTTCCCTCTTGGTGTCACCTATTCTGCGCACTGACATAGCCCTTCGTGGCTCTGTTGGACTCTGCCATTGCATCTACCAAAACTCCCTACATTACTAACTTGAATCCATAATGTTGTGATTCAAACAAGTGATTCGTGGCTTACCTGTTGATTACTGTACAAAGGGGTAGGAGAGACTGATCTGTTAGCAGCTGATCCAGACCTCATGAGAGGAAAACTAAGTGGTGAAACTGAACGCTTCCCTGTTTTACATGAAAAACACGAACCTCATAAGATTCACCCACATTGTTAAAACGCTTGTGTTATGCATTTCAATTGAACCCTCAACTTCATGCATCTTTTTATCTACCAATATTCCTATAGAACACTAACATACATAAAATTCAATGAGTGCAAGTGATTTGGAATCAGAATGAAATCTTGAATCAACCATAGAAAGAGCAGAAATAGTGGGGATGCTGATATGCTAAAATGGTTAGGCCAATTGGCAGAATTGTTCAGATTTTAGCTGTAGTGCTCATCCTCTTACTAGTTCTATCATAGTAATGCACTAACATCAGGGATTAGTTGCTGTTTAGCACGTACATACTAACCTGTTTCTTTCTTAGACATGGCTCTCGTGAAAGAAAAGTGGGCAGTATTTTGAGACGGTTCGTCTGAAGGAAGCCTCGGGTGTCCTTTTCTGCACAAGTAAGATTGGCTTGATGACCCTGAGGTGAAAAACGCAATGTGTTCTTCTTTGTGTCAGCTTGTACCTTGATAACGGTGGTTGAGGCTTTAGTCGTGCTGCTTGAAAAGCTTTAGCAGATGGATTATCTGGACGGCTAACAAGTCAGTTTACTGCCAATAGGTATGCTATAAGTTAAACATTCTGAGCAACTTGGTGTTTAAACATTCATTACATGCTTGAAAATCTAAATCTCCCTAGAATGAGCTTTAATTTTCTCAATGTAGTCCCTAATATTAATCTTAATATGTTGTTTTATTTCAATTCTGTTTTGAAAATAAAATTCCAAGTCTATCTGATACAGAGACCTGGTCTTTGCCATAACTTGTTAGTGTCAGAGCCTCACCACATAAGATTAGTTCTCATCTTGGACAGAAACTACTTTGTTAAAATATAATGTCACAACCTAATACAAATATTATTTACTTGATTCATTGGAATATACCACAAATTAATCATTTATTCATAAACAAACAATCCATGAGAAGACATAACAAAAATAAGATAATGAGATGATATCCAACAAGTTATGAAAACATCCAACCTTGCTTGGTATGATTCATAGCATACTGGGGATGCAAGATGCGATCTCTATACATCAACTTCGATTTCCCAATTTGGAAAGACTCTGCAGCAGAGACCAAAAAAGGCTTATGAAAAAACCTATAAAAGGCATATTTATGTAAATTCTAAATTCTGAGAGAAGTAGAAAACAGAAGAGCATAATTGCCTGGAACAATGTACTGCTTATGGTGCTTGGGAGCTTCTGCCATCAAAGCGTGTTGTGATACGCCTCTTAAGTCGATGAATCCTTGAAATGTGCTAAGTTTCTACAACACATCCACACCCAAAAAGACCAATAAAATCTCTTAAACTCTTAGTATTTCTTTTGTTATTGATGAATCTACTGTTTAAGTTCTCCAAGAGTTAAAGTAGGACTAATTTCCCCCATTCTTACATAGAATTGAATAATCTAATCAAAGTGGTTATAACAGTTGTACCTGTTGAATGCAAGAAAATCTAATATTTGTAGCAGAGAATTCATTAGCCTTTTCATCCAAGAATTTGTTGAGCTTATCAGCTATGGACCCCAAATGGTCGACAGTGCTCACCACAGCTTTTGTAACATAATCTTTCGACGATTCCATCACACTGCACACACATCATCATTCTCAATATATATATAATAATTTACAATTCAATAAAATGTTACAAACTTATGCAAACCAGAAAATATCGTACAGTATTTGGTGATCATCTTTCTCATAAGATGACTCAAAATGCTCTGCTGCTGAATACAACTGTTTCTTCAAAATTTTCAGATCCTGAAAAATCCCAAAAGAATTCAGAATTACTAAAAAATGGCTCAAAGTGGTAGTTTTTGGTATTACACATAGATAGGAAAAACCTTCAAGCTCTCTGCAAACTGCAAACTACGCTGCATGAAGATTTCGTCATAGTTGGAAGCCTTTTGAGGGGTACTAATTGAACCCATTCCTCTCTCTCTCTCTCTCTCTCTCTCTCTCTCTAACAGTTTGCAGGCAGTAAACCAATTAGGAACGGCTGTGTGAAGCTACCTAAACAAGAACATGTAGGAATACCATAAGCAAACAAAGAAGCGTAAAGCTTTAATCAACAAACAAGTTATAACACATAAATTTCTTACTAATAAATGAGTGTGGAGGATTGAACAGAAGCCATAATGATGTGAGAGAAGAGCAGCTTAGTTGGCCGCAACAAGTTAATATCATCAAATCATATCCTCAAACTAACTTTACAGATACAAAAATGGGTCACATGTATTTGGAGAGTGGAAGCTCCAGAGAGAAAGAGAAAACGAATGATTGTAACTGCACAAAGGGATGGAGACTGACAGTGTCACGTAGTGTAGACTAGAGAGGTTGTGGGCTTGCAAGATATTTCAATATGGAAAGTAGAAATTTTACAAACATATCAAATAATCACATGAAAAGCATAAAAAATAATAAATAAAAAAATAGCGCAAAATAATATCTTTAGGACTCAGACATCTGAAAATTCTCAGAGTTCAGAAATGAATAATGTATTTTCTAAAATCAAGATTTACATCTAAGTTTGGATATAATAATTTGATGACGCTCGAATTTCTATAGATAGCATTCAAATGGAAATCTTTGATGATTCCCCATGTTATACCATTCCTTACTATTGGACATGTGAGTTGCTTAATACTCACTCAGTCCTACTAAAGGTATCTCACTTTTCTTTTTGGTTTGTCTTATCAAAGATGTCACATTTCTATATTTGAAAAAAAATTATATTCTAAATAACCATTTATCTCTCGTTATTATTACATTCAACAACTCTTTTCTCTCACATTATTAGGTTCTCTCTCACCATTAATACCATCTAACAATTTATTCTCTCTACATTTAAATATTCTTAACAAAAGCATATAAAATCCCGTGTCATCACAAAGTGTGACATTTTTACGGAGACGGAGGGAATAATAGAGATGCCTTTACTTCCAAATAAATTACAATAAAAAATAATAGTAGGTGTATATATCTTGATTAGGAGATATTGATAAGAAATAAAATGGTGGATGCAGCCAAAATATTTCTACTTTAGAGCATCTTAATTACTTGTCACGCATTCATAATCTGCCAGATATTTCTCAACCAACATTCCAATTTTATATAATTATTTCAACCCACACACATACACATACACAATATTTTATATTGGTACTTTTATATAATAAATGGAATATATGTTTCATGTGTTTTCCCTCCTTGATTAAGATTAATCTACACAATTATCATAGGAGTGAGATCATAAATTAAATAAAAATTAATTTTTATTTTTTTTCCCTGAATTTAATCGGAGTTATGATGTCTCTTTTGTTCGTATCCTAAAGTGGGAGTAACAAAATGACTTTGTTTAGACGCCACATTTCTTGACCATTTATGATTCATATAAATATGTGTTTATATTTGGTAAGATCAATAACAAGTTTATGAACCCTAATAAATACTTTCAATTTGCAAGTATTACTAGCGACAAGGGTAAGATGTTTTTGGATCTTATTAGTGCAGTGGCAGTCGAACTATAGACTTGCCAAATACTATAGCCTAAAGGTGACTCATTCAAGTTGGGTAATGATGTTGAGATTAATTATTTAGTATATATATACTTTTTCCTCCCACTTTTATCCTTATCTATTACTTTTTTGTTTTTCCCACTTTGAAAACGTAGCTACATTTAATTGTCATGGCTTTTGTTATGATGATTGTCATTGTTACTTATTGTTTTTTGAGATAAGTAATTGTTTCTTATTGTAATCCATGACTTCACTTTAAAGGTATATACATATATATATATTTCTGATTTTGTGGATTAAATTCTTGCATAGATTCTGGTGGGGTGGTTGAATGATTATTGCAAAAGCAATGTGGAGGCATTTGTTAAATGTTCTTTATTATCATTTCTCCATTATCAGAAAAATGAAGCATTTTTATTTTGTCTTCTACGTGGTCCCAGCAAGCCAATAACTCAGATTTATTAGCAATTATACACATTTTCACGTATAGTGACAACAATCAATTCCAACTATATTACAAAGGTTTTCGTTAATTTCTACAATCACTTTGAAAATATTGACGTGAAGACAAATTTCAGAAAATGGCGTCGGATCATGTGAAAGGACAAATAAATTAATGTCAATTAATTAATGGAATGGAAATTAATTATTTTGGGTAGCTCAGAATTCTTTATCACAGCAGTTGGATTTTAATTGATAAAGATCCATCCACGCTTGCCAACCTCAATTTGATACATAATTTAATTAGTGTCGGTGGATTATGATCGGATCTTCTTGTCTAACCTTTCGGTATAATTTGGCAAAAAAATAGTGAACAAAGCCTACTTTGAATGATACTATTTGTTTGATAATTAAATTGACAAATATTATATTCATAAATTAATTTTCGGATTATGATTTTCTTGGAAAGTTAAGTCTTTTGTTCATTAGTTATTCCTTTTATCTATCTTTTTTTTTTTTTTTTTCAGTGATAGTACTTGAATGTCGAATATTTGTAAAACATACAGAAACCTTAATGAATATTGGAAAATAAGTTTTTGAATGTGTGTAGAGTTCATTCAAGGTCAATATAGATTCTTCATTGGCGGTTACTTTAATTTATTACAATCATAACAATACTAGTTTTATGGGTCAATCAAATAGATAATGTAGTGTAGTATGGAAGTAGGCCTTTTTAGCTCACCGAGATCGTAATTTCGGATTCAACTTGATTAATTCATAATTCCTACGTTTACATGCAATTAATTAACAAATTGTAAATAACAATTACGAATACATTTTCGTCTTCTTTGTTCTACTTTCCTTGGATACATCAGTACAGTTGATTTCTTATGCTTAAATCCTTAAAAGTATCTCAATTTGCTAAGCATAAATGATAGCATAACTTTCACGTGAATAAATCACAGAATAACTTTCACGTGAATAAATCATAAATACAATATTACGAAATAAATTACAATAAATAAAGAAAACATAAAAAATGGGAAAGTAGACTAATTGGGTGTCATAGGCCCATCCACAGCCCACTTTTTTTTTTTTTTCCCATCCACAATCCACTTCACTTTATCATCTCTTTACTTCAACTATTCATGGACCTCACACCATTTTTTTCTTTATCATTTATTCAAAAATTAACACCCACAACCTTATCTCTTATTCATCCATTTCCTTACACTATAAAAAAAACAAAATAATAAAGAAAATTACACAAACACGAGATCTCCCTGCCTTTCCTTTGAAAGCGAGCCGTCAGTCCCTTACACCCCTCGGCTAGGGCTGAGCATTCGGATTTCGATTCAGAGTTTTGCCTAATCTTAACCAATCCAAAAATTCGAAAATTTCTGAAAATTAAATTCGAACTGGACATAATTATCCGAAAATCCGAAATCCGAACTTTAAAATCCGATCCGAATCGAAAATTCGAAATTGCATATAAGAATCCAAAAAATCTAACAAAAATTCAAATCCGAACAATGATTTTTGCAATTCTTGGTTTATTAATCTAATTAATAATAGCATCCTCAAACTATTTTGGTCGCTTTGGCGTCTCATAATAATTTAACCAAGTCAACCCCATTACACGATGTCAACCATGCATCTATAAGTGACCCTTGGCCTCATGAATTTGTAGTAAACGCACACTCATGGTCGAAAAGGCTAGGAACATCAAAAAATTATGATTGGCGACGCGTTTGTTTAAAAAACAAGACTTATATTTAGTGGAGAAAATTATGTGATACAAATTACTCAATTTAATAACTGATATTAAATCCCAGACCCGGATTACCGCGTGACCGACCCAGAAATGTCCCGCGAAACTGTGAAACTGTGCATACCTGCTGCTGCCGCTGCTTCTTTTCCTTTCTTTTCGCGCTGCCGCCACGACAACGTCAACCCATGGCCGACCACATCCGCACTAACGATAGCAAGTGCCACCATAGCCGCCACCCACCGCCGACGAACCCACGCTGAAATTCCGAGGCTAAGCCTCGCGTCTCTCCGCCGATTTTTCAAACTGCAACAGCTGTCGCACCGAGGCCAAGCCCCCCGCCTCTCCGAGCAGCTGCAAGTCCACCGCCGCTCCACCCTTAATCGCCGTCAATGAGTCCACGTCGGTGGAACCCGCAAGACGGCGAGAAGCGTGCCGTGAGCAGCAGTCGTTTGCTTGAAACACCGCCTCCAAAGCGTTGCTTGTCGCCGGGCAAAGTCATTGCCATGATTGGCCGCCGCCGAAAAGGCGTTGTCGGCAGAGGTCCACGAGGATAGGTGTTGTGCCTGTCGCTGAAATTTGAGCAGCCCACTGCTATTTTCCGGCGATCGTGAATCCAACCACGAATTTTCAAAATCGAAATCAAATTTCAATTTTCAAAATCCAATTACAAAATTTTAATTTCTAAAATTAATCAATAGTTAATTAGAGCACAAAATTAATTATGAGTCGAGCCCTGGACTCTGATATCACTATTGAAATTTTTTGTCGTCATCTAATGATACGGAGCGGAAAATACAGACATGAATATGATCTAGATTCATAACTGATATTGTGAGTTGAGCAGTTAATCACACAATAGATAGAAGACTTACTTGTTGTGTAGTTTGATTTCCACGTTTGATCGAATCCTGACATCCTACAAGTGAATCCACTACTTTTGGTATCCATATGTATGCCAATCCGATGCAGGAACAATTCCATGTACACAGTTCAATCAAAGAAAGCTAGGAAATCTTTGATTGAACATAAATTTTATTTATCTAACAAAAGAAATCAATTCTCATATTCTAAACGTTCTAAACATTTATTGTTAATTTCTCTACAATAAAGAAATATATATTAACTGCTCTATGGGCCCTGGGCCTATGGGCTTATAATCTTTGTCTGCATTAATTAATTAATTAATTAATTAATTATTCAATCTTAATTAATTAAAGTCCAATATTTTAATCTAATTCATATATTTTTCAGCCGGCGAAGTTGAAAGGGGAATGGGAGCTGGAAGGCCACGGTGATGGGGCAGTGGTGTTTCTTTTTCCTGACTTCTTCTATTTTTGAAATTATATTTTATGTATTGTTGTAAAAAGAAAACGTACAAAAATTATATGGTTTCCATGACATAAAATATTTTAAATTTCTATTGAATTTATTCGGATATAAGTATCAGTGTGGAATCCGGCTGCTACTTTTATTAAGACTGAAAGTTGTAATAGCGATATATTGAGCTAAAATTGACACCAGTTAACGTATAGTATTCCCAATTTTAAACGTGAAATGAAGTGTATGGATACACTTAAAAGGTTGTGAACGAAAATTGTTGTGAAACGGCGCATGCCAATTAAAAGAACGAGGTTAATTAAAAAGAAACCAAAAGTAAAATTTGTACACGTTGGGAAGAACGAAAGGTGCAAATAAATAATAAAAGTTTGGGCAACAATAGTAAATTCTCAATTGTAGCTACAGGAGAGGGTGGCTAGCTGTTACGGGGGTAAATCGGATGACCCCGAGATGTGGCGAGCCACGGGCCACATTGTCGGGAAATTGGTGTCAAGGTACTCGGGATTGTGCCTTGGCTGGATTCGGAGTGGCGAGTTGGTGTCAAGATGCGGAGCTTGGCAAGTGAGCGAGTCCATAGGCCGAAGCTGTGGGCAAGAAGACCCGATGATGCGGAGCATCGGGCACGAAGGGCTTGG
>JAYDZE010524662.1:0-15330 GCA_034509125.1 Monilaria moniliformis
AGACTCCAAAAATGATTCTCTGTGAAGGGGAAATGAATAGATTAGGCATTAATAGTCTCTCAGAATAAATGTCCTGCCAAAAAAAAAAAAAAAATTGAGTGATTGGGTATGACATGAATTAAAGTTTGGTGTATTTGCGTTTTTTTCAAGAATATAATTATTCCATAATTTTTATGCACCAAACCAATAATTCAATACCATTCTCTTATATATTTTCTCTCCGACAACAACGACGCATCTAGGTAAATGTTATCATTTTAACATATGAGTGATGCTAAATAGCTACATTATGGTTGTCCATACGCGATGTTTTTTTTAAGAAATCAGACCGATTTAGTTAAAATTGGTTCACCTAATGAAATTTTAAATTTATATTATCTCTCTAAAATTGATAGAAAAATGACTATTATGTAAATGAATATTAATGTATTATTTTTTTTTAATACATTAACTATTATATTCTTGTGTAAATGAATATTAATGTATTATTATTTTTTTTGAATACATTAACTTACACAAAAAGTTGCGAATTGCACTAGATAAGTCATATGTAATGAGCTTCAAACAACGAAGTATTTTGGGCGGATCTCAAGTCTTAAAGTAGCTTGGAATAATTAGTCGGAAATAAATCAATGAAATATTCTTTATTAGTTTTTAGATAATTTGAGCACTTTATAGTAATTAATAATAGTCAAAATTACTTTTATTAGTTTTTAAATCATCCATATATCTTATTACAATTATTAATTGTTAAGAATATTTTTATTAAATGGCCAATAGTTGAAGTGTATAAAGTGTAATTTTCTGTTAAATTATATAGCATAGACAACCAAAAGAAAAATATCAGAAAAAGCGAAAAAAAGGAAAAACTTCTACACATGCTTGGTAGTGACTTGATTTACCACAAGACAGCATTTGTTTAGGCCCAAAAAGGGAAATAGAAAAAAGGTTTCAAGCATTTGTTTACCTGAATTCGAAAATAATCGCCGATTAGATAGTCAATAAATCGGTAAAAGATCGCCAACGTTTGCCACCAACTTACACACAACACACTCTCTCTGACTCTCTCTCTCTCTCTCAAATAAGGCATCAGATTAGCAGAGCTTTGGCTTCTTCTTGGCTAGCTCTCCTCTCTCCTCTCTCTCTAGACCTCTGTTCACGGTTTTGTTGTGCGTATCGGCGTCTGTGAGTAAAATAGAAAGCAAAAAAATAGAGAGAGAATCTAATGGAGTACGAGAGGATACACAAAGTTCAGGTATTGCAATCTTTTCACGATTACATATCTTCTATGTGCATACATGCATTTCTCGTCCTTTTTCTTGGAGTGGTTATTTCGTCATCGATATATTTATCTCCAATGGGTCTTCCCCTTCAAAGTAGATGTTTTGTGATCCCAGCACACCAATTGCTTGATTAATGGTTTTTCAAAGAAAATCACCATATGCTTAAAGAAAATCACAATGAGGTTGGAATGACATTACTTAAATGCGGTAAAAGTAAATTTTCAATCTTTTCCAAGTTTTCTAAAGTGGGGTGTGTTGAACTCTCTCTCAATTTGTTTTTTGTTTTTGTTTTTTTGTATTGAATTTTTCAATTTTCTTTTGGGTGTAATTGCAGACTGGGATTTTATCTCCAAGTAAGTTGAGGATGAAGCTTATGGGGCCACACCATCAAAAGAAAAGAGATGGATCAAACAGTAATTCTTCAAGAACATCTCCTTCTAGAGTGGAAGATTCAGAGTTTGTGAAGGACAGCTTGTTGGCAGCCGAAAATGGGGATTTTGGAGAGGAAGGTTTGATGATTTTTCCCCCTTTACCTTTTTGCCTTCAGTTACTCCGTTATTGGTAGGTTGCATTTATTAGTTATCTTAGTCCTTAGATAGCGCTGAATTAGAGCTAGTTGGCCTAGGGGCTTCTGCCTGCTTTGAGCTGTTTCTATAGGCCCTCTCAGAAGTAGTGACTTATGGTTTCTGCAAAAATTGGTAAAATTAGTTATAAGTTTTTCAATGGGGAAAGACTGAGTAAAGTTATTTTTTTCTTTGAGTGAAGCAGCAGTTTTAGTGCTCTAGTTGTGAAAAACCCTTTTGCTGATTTTAGGCCTGCATCCTGTTTTCTTTTGGCAGCATCGAATTTGGAGGTTTCTCAAGTTAAGTCTGATGGTGTTACCTCGGATGCTAGCCAAGGCGATGGGAATTCATTGCAGTCGAAGGAGCTTGGAGCAAAGGATAATGCTGATGCTAGTCGTTTTAGAATGCAACTTCTTTCTAAGGGAGATACCGGTAATTCCAGTTCCGTCCACCCCGTTAGAATGTGTGAGGATGAAAATCTTGATTATGATAGCACCTCGAGTTTCGAGTTCCATAAAGGGGAGAGGTCGCTGCACCATTCCATGACAAGATCGTTCTCAAGGCCAATGTCATCGAAATGGAACGATGCAGAGAAGTGGATTATGAACAAGCAAAATGTGCAATCCAATATCTCAAAGAAGGCCAGCATCCAAAATCAGGTGAACAGACAACCAGCTACGAATATGGTGAGAGTTGTGCCAGAATCTACGAGTTCTGAAAACAAGCCATCGGTGAAGAGGGTTGATTTTTGCCAATCTGCTTCGCAGACGGGATTTGGGAAGTTCGCATTGATTGATTTGTGCCCTGAAAGTAAGGATTTATCGGAGGTAGATGATTCAAATACGCCTTGCACCAAGAGTGTAACAGATGAAACAACAGGTGAATATGGTGCTTCGACTCTATTTGTATATTTCGAAAGGGTGTTTTTGTTTTCATGCTTTTTGCCTTAATCAGCTTGAACTGCCATTGCTTTTCCATAAAGATAATGATAAACTTAGAAAGAAAGAAGTGTAAATGTTTCTCTTTACCTGCAATATTTGTCAGTTATAGAGACACCTTTGTCAAGGTCTAACTAACTATGTAATTAGTTAGGTTGAGACATGTACGTAGGAGTAACTATCTCATTAGGTTGGAAATTTTGTCGTTTTGTTTTGAAATATGCTTTTATATTACTCAAGATGTTATACAAGAAAGTTGTACCTGCTTGAATCTCTCACTCTTCAGTTGCGAAATTGATTGTAATTATTTTACTCGAATGATTCTATTGTTGCTGCTGCTAATCGTCCTGATCTTGTTGGGGAATGAATGAGAATAATGTGTAGCTAAGAAAGAAAACAATGGTTTGCAACTTTGTGAAACTGCTTTGCTTATTATTGGCTTTATTTTATGCCAGCAGTTCCTGCCATAAGATCAGTGTCGATGAGAGACATGGGAACAGAAATGACTCCTATTCCGAGCCAAGAGCCATCAAGGAGTGCTACACCGGTAAGTGCAACAACCCCACTTCGCAGCCCAACGTCTTCCATACCTTCTACTCCTCGGAGAGGGGAGCCAGCACCCACACCAATGGAACATTCCATCAGCAATTCCACTCAGAACTTGGCTGGACATACTAAGAAGGAATTGTCCGAGCAAGAACAAAAGCTTAAAACAAGAAGGGAGATTGTGGCCCTGGGCGTTCAACTCGGTAAGATGAATATTGCCGCTTGGGCAAGCAAAGACGAGAAAGATAAGAGTAATTCTGGGAATGAAGCCATAGACAATGATGAGCTTGCACAGATTGAGTATACAAAACGCGCAGCTGCCTGGGAAGAAGCTGAGAAAGCTAAGCATGCTGCCAGGTTCATTCTTCAAGCTTTTGCTTTGTAGTTGAAATATTGTCGTTGTTATCAGTTGCAGCTTTCAACTTACTCGAATCTGATTTCAGATATAAACGTGAAGAAATAAGAATTCGGGCATGGGAGAGTCAGCAGAAAGCAAGGCTTGAAGCTGAAATGAGGCAAATAGAGGTAAAGGCATCTCACCTCCTTATGAATGAAATCCATAACCACTGTTTTGCATCAAAGTGAAAATTGATGAAAAAAATCGATAATCAGGCCCAAATCGAGCAAATGAAAGCACAGGCTCAAGCAAAGATGGTGAAGAAGGTAGCAATGGCAAGGCAAAAATCAGAAGAGAAACGAGCTGCAGCGGAAGCTAGGAAAAACCGACAGGCTGAAAAAACTGCGTCACAGGCAGAATACATCCGCCAAACGGGCCGCATCCCTTCTTCCCCCTTCATCTGCTGTGGTTGGTCATAACCGAGCAGGGACATTTGTACAAGCAAAACTTCTCAGCAAAATATGCAGAAAAACGCACTCCGTGGAATAAGTTTGTCTATGTTAGAATCACCATTGTGGTAGTGCTTTCCACCATGTTCTCACTCAATCCATCTATGTATCTATTGACAATCAAGAATCTGAAGCCTTTGGGTTGAACTGAAAATCTTTGCAGCTATACATGTCCTCATTCACACCTTGTATAGTTCTGGTGTAATATCTGCCATTTTTTGTTACATAGTTTGCTATCAAGTTGAGTCAACTTAAAAGATTAAATTGGCTTCTCTTGTTCACTGATTGGTTATTAATATGGTGTGATGATGATTTATAACATCATTTTCTAGCTTCCCAAAAAAACAATTTCAACAAATAAAGACGAGAAGTAAACAAAATAAGGCTGAAGTGTGAGTTTTTTTAAATTGATAGACAATAAAAACTAGAGCAATTTCAAGATCAACTAATACTAGCTCAGAATATGGTAAGAGAACAGAGCAGGATGAACTATCATATACTTACAGAGTATAGCTTCTATTATAAAGTCTGTTCAAGTTAGAAACAGAAATTCTCTTGGTTACCAGATTCAGACAATGCTAATATTACAAACAGAGATTGCAGCTAATAGAACTGGCTCAGAAATCAAGACTTACAACAGACGGTATACCGGTGCTCATGTTCCTACCCTCCTGCCGGTTTCCATAACCATCACAACCGCCATTTTGGATGGGCGACCTCTGCAGGGGGACGTAGTTTAGAAGCTCTAGTCCTCGTTTCCCCATTTCCTGCACCTCTTGGGGCGACAGGATCTTAATGCACCACACGCTGTTTACGAACTCCCTGAAATCAGAGAGTGTCTTTAAGGTGACAGAAGATATATAAATTTGCATATTCTGTTATGAACGTGAGTGAAATAGAGAAAGAACTTACTTCCAGGGGTCGTCGCCAAGAAGAAGAACATCGTTTTCACAGTCCACAAATACAAGCTGCCAGCCTGATCTCAACGGATCTTCCAATTCGCCTTCGAGGCCAAACATCTGAGCGATCTCACTGCGCAGCTCCGGATAACTGCTAAATTTGGTGATGTCAAGCGACCTTCCAAACGACCCAGACTTGTGAACCTGTGGAATATTCACAAACACATATTGGATATTGACTCGGTAGTCTAACTAAGATAACGTTTGCTTTGGGTGATAGATTAGAGATAATGCATAGAACAGAGCATTTGAAGGATTAGACGATCAAACAAACTTAAACTATCTATGAAAGCTATCCCCCAAATATTTTTCGAGCAAATTACCTTAACAAAGGTTCTATCGGGCGGGTTGTTATGCCCACCATTGTCGTTAGATATCAGAAAACCCGACTCGTCGATGCAACTGCTTGAAGTCACGGTAGGATTGAGCGAGTAGTCAGCACCGGAGCTAGTCATGTAGCTGGAAGAGGCAAAGGTCATGGTCGCATTATCTCTCTCACTGACAGCTTTAAGGTTTGACATCCCATTCGACATGAGAAGGGAGGAGGAATCTATGTTAACTCCAAAGAGAAAGTGGTTGTGGGGATCATTATTTGCTTCTTGCTCCATCAAACACTCTCTACCGGGAAATGGAGGCAAAGAAACAGGATTGCTGGTTGCATTTGTGTTTGAGGGTCCTAACTGATCAGCCCGCGATGAGATAGTCTGCGAGGAGAGACCACTGGAAAGAGGATCTAGAGCAACCCGTTTTGTCGGCCAACCACTTGAAGATAGCAAGTTGTTCGATCTCGACAGATTGAGGAGGTTGGAGGCCTCCTCCTGGATGACTGAACTCAACAGGCTGTGCAGAGGAGAACTCAAATTGTCGACGGGTTTCACATTCGACTCCGGAAAGCACTGATGCATGGAAGACATCGAGTGCATTGTCTGAGACTGCACTTGAGAGTTTGATGACAACTGCAATAGCTGAGGATCAATAACATGCTGCGTCTGATTACCGTGCTGCTGCTGGTGGTGGATCTGTGCATCATTGAATGAGTTTTGTTGGAGCAGTTGCTGCTGGAGGAGGTTTGCATATGACTGCGACATTGCCTGAGACTGACTTCCTTGAAAGCTTTGAACAAAGGGAGCAGAGCACTGAGACTGCTGCACATAACCTGCAGATCTGCTGCCAACGGATTGGGGCTGCTGGAATTGCATAATTGAGGAAAGCATTTGTTTGGAAGGGTCCATAACCCTCATATCCTGCATAGCTGCAGCTGCCATAGCTTGACAAATATCGTTTTGCATGCCGAGCATCAATGCATCGAACCTCGGCTGCATCCACGGTGTGACCCCCATCCCTTGGTTCAGGGCTTGCATTCCTCCGTCTCCACGAAGCCACATGAGGGAGGGATTTAACCCCATGTCATCAGTCTTCATCCCTAAGTACAACAAAAGATGCGGATTTTAGAAATACGAGCGCACACGCATGTGTGAGAGATGACAATATAGATAGAGCTAGAACAGATCCACTCAAACATGGCATGAAGGAAAGGAAAGCGGAATTCTACCTCCGTAGGAGGGGAGACCTGACGGCCATGGCCGCTTCAGTCTTAGAGGAAATGGCGATGGATACATAGGGAACGTGGTTAGAGGTTCGATTTCCCAAAGTGAAACTCTCGGCCGCCTCTCCTCAGCTGTTGATTCATCCCAGCCAACCTTTATTGATTAGAAACCATCTAATTAAGCATGCAGTATCATTACAGTCCTTTCAGAGAAGTGGGGGTGACGAATACAATGTGTATCTATCCATGAAGTCGGATACAAGTTAGTAGGAAGCTGAGAACTTGTAGCTTACCTTAACTGATCGCCAATGTGAATTCAGCCACCTGACAGGATCCGAGTCACTTATGCCAGTTATCGTGCCCATGTAGCTGGAAACAGACACATCTCAGAACCAACGCAAGAACATGTCAAAAATGCATTTCTCGGCATAAAAGTATCAAAACATACCGACGGACACTAGATTCTTCTGTTTCAAACAGCATCCGGAAGCGCATCCCAACAGACACTCGCGTATGGTGCACTGCTTTTATGTATTTAGCCAGAGGTATAACAAATTCGGAGGGACTTGCCCTGAATCAAAATTGGTGTCAGCAGAATTTCGGTGGAATCAGATATATCAAACTGTGCAGGCATTTATCTTGAGGAAGCAGCACACCTGGGATTATAGTATATCGTGAAACGGCTATTTGTTGCAGCTGCATGAGCAGCAGCAGCAAGCAGACCTAGATGCATGCTATCACTAGATAAAACTGACAAAGGCATGACTGTTTGTGGGCGGTTGGCACGTCGAATGCCAAGAAGTAACTGATTCTTCTCGTTCCTGATCAATGCATAAACAAACCAAGTCAGGCGTCGCCACCCGAGAAATTTTGAACAAGATGTTATTGCATTCTAGAGAAATGAAGTGCGTACCAAATGAAAAGTACCGAATCACCAGCAACAAGTCGTTTAGCACTCACAAAAACACTCCAACCAGTAGTTAGCAGATGCCTCTTTGGCTGACCTGAGATTAGGAGAAAGTAAGATTTTAACATCAAATTGTTGACATCATACAGCAGCTACTTCTTGAAAGATAAGCATACATTTTATGAGACAAACATCAATCAAAATTCTAATTATCAAAACCAAAAGTAACTATTATGCTAATAGACCAAAGTCACCAAACCTAAAGGCCATACATAATTTAGACTTGAGAAAGCATGGAAACTGAAGATATTACAATCTTTCCCCATCTACATTTTCTATATAATCGAGAACTCACCTCGAAATATATGCCTGAATTTCCACTCATTGTTATGAAGATCCCTGGCGATCAACTCTTGTGCTGGAGGTTGCTGTGAAAAATCCTGTAAACAGGTATTGCATAAGTACAAATGCCAGACAACGAAAAGATAAAAACGGACTTGTTTTTAAATTGCAGGAGCCAAATTTTTTTTACCAATGGTGGGAACACTTTTTCAGCTGCCCGACGCGGAACTGAGAAGCCACCATGAGTACTTGTGTCACTAGCTGTCAAAGTTTTGCAGAAGTAATTCGTCGGCTGTTTGCTGGCTGCACCCATGTCTGCTGGAAGGAAGGAAACCTCTTTCTGCTCTTGCTGCAAAAGATCACATAAATCAACAAAGATGAAACGAAATTTGCCTTTTTATCACAGGATAAGGACAAAATTTAAGGAATCCTCAAATATCACAAGGATAAGTGACATACGGCACTTAGTGGTTGCAAGGTCATCTGAGCATACACCTCATCCGTCTCTATGTCGGCCTGGTTAATAACAAAACATGAGCTTCACGAACAAGCTCACACGACTAACAGAGACGTGATAAAACTTCCAGACACGAGATGACTTACATGCATGGTCACACTATGAAGCTGGCAAACGAGCTGTGCAGGTAAACTCTGGTAATTGGGCATCTGAGCATCAACTTCCTTGTTCGTGGATGCAGCAACCTATGCAGCACGCATCGAGAAACCATGAGCTTTGACAAATTTCTGGTTACACGACACTGTTGTTTGATACACAAACTATGTTCATGAAGAAATAAACGTAGTGTGAAATGAATACCTGCTCGCTGTGGCCCTGAGGAAAATACACCACATGACTACCGAGAGACGGGAGAGAAACGAGAGGGCCAGCACATGCATGCCAAAGTTCAGAATTTAGGCAGCTCTTCTCTCCTCCTGGTCGAATTCGAGAAAAATCATCAGTAATCAAGAACAGTTAGAACCAACATATTCAAGAAAAAATCATCAGTAATCAAGAACAGCTAGAATCAACAAATTCAGCATATCGTATGATCAATCAACAATGCATATCGGACAAAAGAAAAGGAAAATGTTAAAAAAAAGGGCCATGAATTATAACATATATCATATATGACTAAAATTCTTTTGTAACAAAAGGGAAAGGCAAAATAATCAACCTCCCAGAAAACCTCATCACCCAAAAAGACAAGGAAAGAGAAATTTTAAGAACGAGAATCGAGTTCTTTTGCAGATTTTGCAGACTTGAATTATTATTATATTATTTTAAACTTAGAAAGCATAAAACAAATGAAGATTCCACATCAACTTTCTCCAGTAAGTACACTATGTCAAAATCTCACAGTTGAGCGGCCTCCAACCATCACCGTATACAAACAAAAAGGAAGAAAGGGCAATCTTACCTTCAGGAGACTGCTGATTCAAGCAAGCAGAGAGTTTCATGATGAAGATTCAAACAATACAGTTGGAGCAGCACAGTAAACAGCAGTAACTGCAAAAAGCAAAATCCAAATAAATCATAAATAAAATAAATCCCCAGAAAAATATATTTCTCGAAACTCAGAATAATTCAGCTTCGAGTTACCTCCTTTCCACCCCAAATTAGCATAACACCTGCACTTTATCCTCTGAATTTCACCCTCCAAAATTTCAATACATGAAACAAACTCAATTTTCTACCCCCTTACTCCTCCAATTTATTAAACTCCATGAAACTATGAGCAAATTAAGCCTTATTTCATGAAGATAGTAAGGCCAAATCTCATCTCCTTGAAAAACTTTCACCCAAAACCTATTCCACTACAAATGAAGAAAAAACTCAGCACCATCTGTTCCTGATTTTTTCTCATATAATTTCCTCAATCACAGAATGCAATTGATAAACTAACAGCCCACATCACCCACCAACTAAACACTATCTTTAGCTCAAGCACAGAATTTACGCCAAGAACTCCAACTTACACAAAAGAGAAAGGAAACAAAATTCTTTATATCCAAACAAAATCCGGTTCCCAATTTCAAAAAAAAAAAAAAAAAAAAAAAGAAGAAGAAACTTTTCAACCCTCCTCCGATCTCAGTATCTCATGCTAAAAGAAATCTGAAGAAAGTAGCAAACGAAAGCTTCCAAAACCCAACATTTTCTCAGCAAAATTCAACCTTTTATGCCTCAACCAGCACAAAAAGGGTATGTTCGAACGCGCGAATTTCCAGACGAGGACTATAAATCAACTCCACCGATGCATGCGCGTGCGCCTACCACCATATATACGTATTTTGTATACTTAACATTGCTTCGGTAACAGTGGAAATGGCGAAAACTGAGATACTACTCCGGCACTCCCTCTCTCTTTCTATATATATATATGTATATATATCTCTGCAAATATACACAGCTACCACTGACTGGGAGTGTGTTGTAGAGTTGGAAGTTGGAAGTAAGTAGTGGGAGTAGTATATTGCGCTTCTCTCACTGTCTATAAATGGGTTTCTCGCTCCTCTCCTGCTCTTATAAGTCAAAATTCAATATCACTTTTTCCCGTTTCTTCAGATGTCATTGTTAATTTAGGCGACGGTACGATTTTAATTCTCTCTAGTGAGAGAGAGAGAATGTGGTGGGAGCAGTGAGCATGCAATAATTAAACCTTTTGAACATGGTAATTACTTTTCTAACTTTTTTGCCCTTTTTTCATCTCCAATTAATACGTCAATTCCAATTCCAAGTGGGCCTTCTCAGATTAAGACTAAGATCTGCCGAAATTGCTGTCAGTAATGGGCCACTGCCAGCCCAGCCTCTAATTTTTACTATTAATGCCATTTATTTATTTTTGGCAATTTATATAGTCAATTAAATCGGCTTTTATTTGTGACCAATGGCGGACACACATGTATATAAGAAAGACATATGAAAAGTTTCGTATAACATTGTCGGATTTTCGGTATTTTGTGTGAATCATTGTGCAAAAGTTTATATCATCACAATGAAATATATGAAAATAAGTGTCTTAAAATTTCAAACTCGAATACATAGTTCCTACCAAAATAAATTTCTGAGTCCGCTCCGCCCCTATTTGTAACACTTGATGGTTGAAAGAGATGAAAGCTAGTAAATGTTGCAAACTATTCACAATTCATCTATCAAATAAATTCCAATTAAAAATCTAATACTTAATTAAGTGAGTCAATCTTAGTATCGGTATTAAATTGAGCATTGATGAACTGACATAATTGTAGGCAGGGAGGGCACTGCAGTTTCTAGCATTAATTAACTTGGATATACTTCCTCGTGCACTGTAAAATTAAGAAAATACAGACCAATTCGTCGTCAGATAATAAATTCACTGACGTAAATTTCCCACTGTTATAACTTGTGGCTGAACGAGGAAGGGTCGTGTTTAGCAACTATAATAACGACACATTCTTAAACAATTAAATGATTGTCGGATTTTGCAAATTGAATTATTTCCACTTCCAATTTTAGCAAACAATAGATATGCAAATTATGCAATTACATTTAGTTGAGAGTAACTCCTTATTGGGATAATAATAATAATAACAACAACAACAACAACAACAACAACAACAACAACAACAACAACAACTACCACCAGCACCATCACCCTTATTAAGGAGGTATATATGTAGATATACCTATTGGGAAAAGATTAGGTTGACTGTATTTTAAGTGTTCATAAATTATCTATGAAAAATGACTTAGTATAAAAAAAATATGAAAATTATCCAAATTAAACTGAAAAGATTATTACATATTCAGACTTTGATGGTTTATTTAAAGTTTTATGAAAAGTTTTACACACTTCTTCCACAGGCGTAAGAAACATATATTATTGTACGGAATGTAGTATTTTTAAAAGTGTTTATGAAAAATACATGGGAGATGTACAATTCCCACAAAAAAAAAAAAAAAACTAGAAAAGTACAAAACATGTAAGGGTTGTGTAAGATTTTATCTTGGAACTACAATTGGAATTGAATATTAGGATATTTTTGACATTTTGGGCAAAAAAATATACTTCATTTGTCCCATAAAATAATACACAATAGTTTTTGGCATGAATTTTAATAATTCGGTAATATGTATTGTAAGTGGAGAAAATACCCCACTTTATTAGGTAAAGTGTGTTATAAGTAAGAAAATAGCGGGTCATGTGTGTTAAAGTTATAAATAAGTGTAAAAAATATGGATAAAAGATAAGAAAATTGTATATGAAAATGAAAAAATAAGTGTGCAATAATCTGAGTGACACTTCAAAATGATAAAGTATGCACTAAGTTGTGAATGGTTAATTTTCAAAAAGACTTATGTTATAACTAAATTCAGGCAAGCAGTGGAAATGGAATTTTTTTCTCATCCCACCATAAATGAAACACATGCACTGTTTGGAAGAAATTTTTTATGGGATTAACCGACTCCTCGTTAGATTTAGGGCCCTATCAATCAATTAATGTAGCCAGCAGGTCCATGAACTACCTAACGACTAATGGTGTCAATTAAATTATCCAACCCCACACTTTTATTTTATCTTTATGTACTTACGTACATTACGTTTAGTTTCCATCATATTTATTCAATCATAGTATCATAGCACACTAAAGAAAAGTGGATGTTAGTCGTTGTTGATTAGAGTAATCAGAAGTGGTTCGACTCGTCTATAGATTGGTATGGATTGTAGAATGTTTGGCTCCAAATGTTAAAGCTCATCCAATTTATTTTACATAAAGTATATTTTTGGTTTTCTTATATAAAAAAGAGAGAAGTCATGCTAGGCGCACTTGTAAATTTTCAGTCCAACCTGACAAGGTTTTACTCATCAGTTTGGTGGGCTCTAGCCGGGCCAATCAATGTAATAGCTCTACTTTTCTTTATTTAAAAGATATACTTAATGATAATGTATAATATAATTTATTTAAAAAAAATATTGTATTTTAATGTTTTAGTATTGAGTCTTTGGTCCAAACTCAAGAGAGGTCGATTGTGAATTTGGAATAACTGTCTTCAAATTTAAATAATAGTATGGATCAAGATATACTTTTCTAAGAATGTCACTTGCGGAGAATGATTGGGGTTTGAAGATTCGAAGCCCCATGAGATTTATAATGTATAAACGCAAAATCCAATAATTATAATCCGAATCTCGTCAATATTGATGTAAGGGTTTTGATTTGGAACCTATTAGCTCACATTAATAGATCTTTTAGACCCAACCAAGATACGTCCTCATAGATAGACATCATTTTCCAAATTTAATATTGATTTATGTATGTAGTATGTTGCATGCAGATAAGTAGTAGTACTACTAGTAGTAGTAGTAGGCAAGTTGATTGAACTATGGAATAGGGGAGGAAATGAACCCAGTAACACAAAGCAAAAGGGCTTCTCCATCACTTTTTCTGATCGACTTGACACCACACGTGCAACTTGTCATCAGTGGCATCTAATCTATCAAACGCTACTTCCTCCTAGCTAGGCTTAGATCCCAATGCAAAATTCGCTTTATATTCCCCCTTTACCAACAAGATTCATAAAATCATTTACTTGGTATTTAGTTAAATGAAATTGGTGAGAGGGGCTGATTTAATTAAATGGGATGGGGCCGGCTTTTGGTAGTGAAGATAACCTGTCACCAAACAATAAAACCGAACTAGACATAGCAATAACCTGCGCTATTGCATTTGCAAATAAATCAAAATCACATGTGTACGTTGGTCCAGCAATCATAGCCTCCTCATCTTGAGAGAGAGAGAGAGAGAGAGAGAGAGAGAGAGAGAGACTTTTGAGTATACTTGTGAAAAAAGTACTTACATTAATGCATAAAATGATATTTTTGCCAATGTGTCTTAATGGGACATAAAAACAAAATGCGATGAAATGGATATAATTCACAAACTGAAATTTCCTCACATGAAATGGCCTAAAACTACATATATTCTGTATACATAGCTAGGAAGTTCTCAAGAAGATTCACATCTCTCAATATGGTATCCAAAGATTCTTCAACCGAAATGTTCGATTGGTTTAAACCTACGTTGAGTTTTATATATGTTTGAATTTTGCTATTCAGAAGTTTTTTGCCATGTGATTGTGTCAGCTGTCAATCTCAAAATACAGTTTAAAATAGGATTAATTGTCGCTAAAACCACTAAACTTTAAGATAATTTTGATTTGTCACATGAATTTTAAAATTTAAAAGACGAACTCATGAAATTTCAATATTTCTGATTTTTTCCATGGGTTCCAAAGCCAATTGAAGCTAAGCCAATGGCATTAAATGCCAGCACGGAGAAAACGTCCCGCGAATTAAATAAAACAACCATGTTTCATTAAAAAAAAATGTTAAAATATTTCATCGCATGTCTTGTTGACTGTTGTTGTTGTTGTCTAGCAGCCCCGGCGGCGCCTCCGGCTTTGGAAGCAGCTCTGGCTTCTGAGTTACAGGAACAAGAAAGCACCAACAATCAACCTTTCACGGAAGAAACAGTAACAAATATACATAATTTTTGCAATATAATGAGCTCCTTACCTTATCAACTTGCTTTCTAAGAATTTGCCTTACGGACAATCCAGCTATAATAAAACTTTTAAAAAAAATCCAAAATCAATAGCCAACTCGAGAAGCTCATCATCTCTGGATAAATAACTCTACTATTGCTTCTGACGATGAAGATGAACGTCAATTGCTTCAGGCGAACCAATCTTCACATCGTGTATGTATTTGTATCAACCTTTTGTAATAATCGATGCCTCCTCTATCTAGATTCAGCTCACTGCAAAATCCGAAATAGAATTGAGGATGAATTTAGGGAAAGATTAGAGTGATTGATAGGTGGAGTTAGTTCTCATAGAAGCAACAACAAGAATCTCCACAATTAATGAAGAGATGTAAAGGGTTGGAGGTGGTGGTGATTGGCGGCGTCGATGGCTCTTTGTTGTTCGCCATCTGGCCGAAGGACCGCGGGTCAGATGAAAGATCAGATACGAGATGGGCGAGAGAGAGTTGGTGGCAGCAGCGGCCCTTGCCGGGTTCTTGAGAGAGGTATGAACTTTGCCGGATTCTTGTTGACTTGGGAAACATTAGAAAAATAAAAAATTCACCAAATGTCTTTTAAATTTTAAAGTTCATATGACAAACCAAAATTGGTCCAAAAATTATTTTAGCGGCAATTATCCCTTTAAATTAGTTATGTAATTAATTAAACCATCCCAACGTCCCTAAACCAATCTATATATGTAGCTAGAATTGAAAAAATGATATTTTAATATTTTCCGAAAAATATAAAAGGGTGTTTGGGTCCACTCAAGTCTTATGTGATGTAGTTGTCGTGGGTGGGTAGTGATGGGCCAAAGCCCAAAAAGTAGTACAAGCACA